>VZTM01010299.1:154775-178148 GCA_013400555.1 Jacana jacana | reverse complement strand
AACTAGATAATTCATAAAGAAATGCCTACGTAACCCAGCTAGCAACATTGAGCTGGTGTTCCATTATTCTTATACCTCATGAGGGAATTGCTTCTTGCCTTGAAAAATTGAATTAGGGTTACAGAGAAAACCAGCAAAGCTGAACCAGAATGATTCTGAAGGAGCAACCAATACTCACTGAAGTTATTAGTCAATTCAAAACACAACTGCAAATAAATATCAACATTCGCTGCTGATGCTTAAAAGCCTGACCCACTCAAAGTATCTCTGGGAATAATAATGCTAAAAAACAAGAAAAGGCTTCCTTCGTGAAGGATAGTTTAAATTGTTTCATGAGTTTCCTATTGCCCATTAAATGCTTTAAGAGCCTAAGTAAAAAACAAAGAAAAAAGAAAACCCTCAAACCTTATGATCTATCTTCAACACACACACAGAGAAGAAAATTAAAGCAGTAGTAGCAGTGCAGCTATAAGGGTACAAGTAGTTACTCATGATTTTCTAAGTGCATAATAAAGAGTAGGCTTTATTATAGTATCTCACATAAACTGAGATGTGATATTCAAAATGGAAACACAGAATATTTATCTATTGCACAGCACGCAAATAAAATAATAAAATAAAATAAGCAATACCTTATCTGGCCACCACTGCAAGTCTTCTCCTAGAGAAACAGGACTTTGAACAGGTGTATTCTTCTTGTCCAGGTTTGGTTCCCCCTCCTTACTTGTAGAGCCTCTTTCATTATCAAATGAGGCTCCATCAAGCCACCTTCGTTCACGCAAACGTAAAACGGACTCACGTTCACGCAACAGCTCAGAGTCTCTCTCTAAGGGAAGAAGGAGAACTGGTATGCAATTGGGTCACACCAGTGGGATAAAAGTAAGCCACTCTCTAGTAAAGACCCTTCAGGATGCAACTAACAGCAGTTAAATCTACTCACACAGATTAAATTAAAGTCCTGACATGCAACATTCAATACATTAACCCTTTCAAGCATATGTACTTTAGAATTACAAAACATAAACGTAAGCTAGAAATAAAAAAGTCTTACAGTTTTGTGCAACATAAAAAAATTCTAAAGCATTTTCACTTACATTGTATGAGGCCAAATACATTTAACATTGCAATTTAAGTTTTATAGTACAATATGCAGAGTTTTGTAGTATTGTTTTATCGCTGTAGAAACAATAGCAACCAATAAAAAAATAAAATCTAAGTCTGGGATATCTTGATGCAAACCAAAAAAGAGTATTTATTAGAGAGTTTCACAACAACTTTCCCCAAAAAAACCCAGTAATTTGAAAAGGTTAAAGAAAGCAAGCATTAAAAAAAAGCTCTCACATACATGTTTGATAATCCAACCCCTTTTGTTTAAAGCAATATTCTGTAGGACTGGATTTAATAAAATAAAGTGTATCTGTTTTGAGTAGTCAAATGAAAACTTTTCAAGACTCAGACAAGTTTTAAAAAGGATCCTTGTAGGAAAATGTTCCTTACCAAAATGCTTCCCCTCCAATTGGCCTACAAACTGTCTAAAGGCAGTACTCTGCAGTTCGCTCATGCAGATAAATTTTCTAAATCAGGTAATCAAACTAACTTTCCAAGAGTCAACTATGCATGGAAAATAAGGATTATAAAATTCGTGGTAACGCCTTATATAGAATAACCTTAGGAAAGGAAAAAAAAGGAGGAATTTAGAAGGAGTTATGTCAGATGCTGAATATTTGTACATGCACATAATGCATTTAACCTACTAAGTACTTCACTTAAGCTCACAATATCAACTGGAATTACATTTATGAGATGACCACATTATTTTATCATAGTTTCACCAAATTACACCCGAAGTTGGGTCTTGCTGCATTAGACAAGTGGCAAAGTTTTTATGTAAGCCAAACGCAACACCTTGTCTTACAGATATGTTTCATAAAGTACTGGACTTATTTTCTAGCAAACACCACACTGACCCCTGACTAAATTTTGTGAGAGGAACTTACGTGTTCAGCAATTAATATACTAAAACATGTTCACGAAAGGCAACAGAACTGTACTAAACAAACAATGACAGCAGAGGTTGGATTAACAGTTTGGAAATACTCTAGGCATTTGCACAGCTTCAAAAAGATAGGAAATTGCTGCATGATCTATTATAATTCTTTTAACTGTTATATGCTTTAAAAAAAAACCAAACAAACAAAAAAAAAATCCAAACCCTAACATGCTTTAACAGCGCTCAAGGAGTTTTTAACAGCTGCCAATAGTTCTCCTTATCCAACTATAAAAATGCTTCCAAAAAGTAAAATTTATGTGTCTTCTGTGTCCTTAGTAGCTAAAGTTCCTCATTCCATAAAAGTAACTTCAGTCATGGAACAATTAAGGTAATGTGAAGAACAGTGAACAAAAAGCAACCCAAAAGAAAGCAAAAATAAAAATAAAAAATGAAAGATTAAGAATGCTGCATGTCATCAGTTGTTACTCATTTTTGAGCCAAATTAAATATTTGTAATGCAATCAATGTATTAGTAGGTACTTATGCTACAGTTTATTTTAAACTTACATGCAAAAACTATATAACATCTTGCAACACCAATGTTCAACAATTAGATTTAAAATACACGACTATCAAAGTTCTTGCAGAACTTACCTGCTAATATTGAGAATTCATTAATAATTTCAATAATGAGTAACAGTCTATTTGTCTATTCTATATTTGACAACATATCACAGTCTACTTACACATTAAATCAGAATCTAAACCACCAGCGTGTACTATCACTATCTTTTTCCACAGCAAACTACTTATTACAAAGAAAAAAGGTGCAAAATTACCTCTGGATGAGCCTAGCCTGGAAAGTGATGAGCGCCGAAAGGATGGATAACCAAAGTAACTAATATCTTCTGAAAACATAGCATCAGCATCAATAATGACACTTGGGTGAGCAGAATGTATGTCAGCATCCAGAAGAGACATAAGATCCTCTATAAGAGGAGACAAGGGTCTTAAGTGAATAATCAGCTACTTAAAACATCAGCTAGAGAGACCATCAACTAAAAAAAGTATCAAAACAAAAAACCCAAACCTATCTCTTAATTGAATTTCTGCTCTTCAGATTCACCAGTGCAAACTCATGTGCCTCCTATGCAACCACATTTACTATCAAGCTTGGCAGACTAGAGAATGAAACCAGCTTCCCTACAAGAACTGCTCTGTCCCTTCTCTAGCCACATTTCCCAAAGCAGACTTGCCCAAAATGCATTCTTCGGTGACCCAGAAATCCAAACTTGAGCCTGTCACTTGAAAGAACAAAGAGCTAGGGGAAGACAGATACATATTCATACACACATGTGCGCACACACTCATGCATGTAATGCAGAAACTCCAGAGATGACCTAGAATTAAGGAAGGACAGAATTGATGGTGAAAGCTGGCCTTCACAAACCCATGTCTTTGATGTCAAAGACTTTATGTTCTCCATGGAACATTTCTTTCAGAGACTGACATGCTGGTTTAATCGACAGGCTAGTAGCTTACAGCTCTCAGCTACCTTTTTAAAGCTTTGTTCTATGTTAAGAAAGCATTTATCTGGAAAAAGCACCATTTCTTAATATCATGCAAATTAGAAAAAAAAGAAACCAACCAAACAAAAAACACAACCAAACCCAAAGAGATGAACTGACATACTGAGACTGCCCTAGCTTCTCCATTAGAAAACTCGAGCTTCTCTGAACTACTGATCATCACTGAAGCGTAAAACACTTTCCTTCCAGTTACTAAACTATAGCTACTCTCCACACGCAAAGAGGCTACTGAATTATACTACTAAATTATTCACAATATGGACTGATAAATAAACCAAATAAAACAAATCTTGCTGTTACAGAAAGGGCAGTCCTACTTCCCTTCTCCAGCCCTGTGGCAGGTATCTCCTTGAGGCAACATGGGATTTCTAAATCTACAACTAGAGTGTTCACTTGGCTTGGAATAGTACTTCATACGGTTTAGCAGTAAGGTGAAAAGCAATCTTCAGACTGGGTTAACTGGGTAGTCAAACTGAGCCCCAAAGGTGGTGCCTCACCACACGCAGCAAAGGTGACAAGACCCTACAACTGCCAAAGGAGAAATTTTGCCCCTTCCCAAGCTTTCAGGGAAATCTGACTTAAAACAATTCGGCTCCCCAAATCAGGTTTCAGCTAACCCATGTAGGCACACACACCTCACCACCATGCAAGGGAATGGCAGGCTAGCTCTTTCTAGCAGCAGGACAACCTCACCTGCTTAAACCACTGGTGAAGCTAGCCTGAGGCCTTCCTAGAGTCCCTCCAGGAAACACAGAAGGACCACATACAATTTCAACAGATCCAGCTCTTAGCCTCTGCCTCATAATAAGCATCAAACAAAACAGTGGCTAGAAATCAAGGTTTGAAGTTAAATAAAAGCATTCTTAACTGTAGAAACTGAGTATTACAGGTCTTTTTCTCAGTGTCTGGAATGAAAAAGCGGGGGAGGAACATAAAGGAGAGCGTATCCAAAAGCTGAAGAGGAGCCAGAAGTCCACATTTGCAGCCAGTATTCTTTCACTGAACTGTTCCACTTACTGATACTGAAAGTGTTACAAGATTTTCATATCTCTGCACAACAGGCTATTCATCCTTAAATTTCTAAACTCTCATCTCCAGGAAATGTAACATGTACCAAGTACAACCAGCTGTCTGGAGAAAACCAGCACTGTAATTAGTGACCGCTGTGAATTTCAAAGCAAGACCTGCAGGTCTACTCTTTGCATTAAGTAACGCACTCAAGCGTAGCATGTGCTTCTAAAAGCACACCATTTGGGACTCAATGGTTCATGCAGTATATTTTAGGAAGTAATCCATGATAGAGTGCTTGGAAATCCTAGTTTAAAAAAAAAAAAAAAGTTAAAATGTGTATTTGGCAAACAGGCTCTGTCTTACAAAAACACTTCAGGTTGCTCAGAGTGGCCTTATCCTGCCTGCTAACTGATCTCTTTCCCACTGGCTTGCTGCACTGATAAAGCAGGGGTACACCTCACCTCTTAGCGCCAGCTTCCAAGCACCAGACTTTAAGAGACAGAAACACGGCTGAGACTCTGCTGTGTCTCCCAATATTCACATGCAGCTCCTCTTCCTCCCTCCCACAGCCACCATGACCATTCTTTTACTAGGTAAGCTCCAACCTCTCTATAGTCTAGCAACTCATTCCAATATTTTTGGTTGCTACCCAGCCGAGAATTGCAAACCCCTTTGATCTCTTATTAGGAACCGGATTGGCCAGTACAGAAAACAAAGCACCTCTCCAACCTCATTCAAAATGGAAACTGTGGTGTTTTTTATGGTAAGCTAAGCCAGAAATCCTCTTGACAAACAAGGCACTTTATCTGGTGACATGCACACACACACCCCCTTCCACTGTGTTAGGCACCTCAAGTTTAGCTGTATCTACAAAAAGGAAAGTAATAATTAAAGCTATCAGACTTATGAACCAAAACTGTGTGGGTTTTAGCTAAACGTACATTAAGACAAGTGAGGAAACTAAGCCTTTTCTTACCCTCTTACTTCAGCTTCAAATCAGATTTTAATTTTCTTCCAATATTTCTGCAAGAGATCTCCCTTCTTCTATTTGAGCAAACAAAGGTGCTAAAACCAGTAGGGATAGGAGCCAAATCCACTCCCCTTCAAACATCACTGGAATTTTTTTAGTGCTGTGAAAACACAGATACTGCACAGCTTTAAGAATCCAGGAATTAAAAAAAAAAAAAAAAAAAAACCACAAAAAAAACCCACCAAAAAAAAAAACCACCCAAAACACTCTCTATGACTTTATCTTCCTGTTTTTCAGGAAAATCCCATGGGATGGTATCATTCATCTCTTGTGCCATGTCAGACCAGAATCAGACCACACCTTTCACATTTAAACGTGGTAATTTTGATCAATCTATTTAGGTAAGAAAGCACTTACGTTTCATGGCTAAAAATATTGAGAATTGGTAGGAAAAGGATATCCAGGACACAGAAAATGAAAACAAGACACACCACCCAATCCTCCCAATAAAAAACCCCACATTTCAGTATGCACATAAGCAGCAATTCAAGGACTGAAAAAGAATTTATTTTCAATGGCTCCATGCGAAGCACTCTGACTGGATTTGTTAACTGAAGGCCTTGCCTAGATCAATTCCAATCTCAAGTTGAGCTTGCATTAAACCTTTTCCTTTAAGGCCCAAAATCATTAAGTTCTCTCCTCTCCTCAGCTGCATGTTTTTACGAAATATTCAAGAATTCAATGTCTTCAGTATCTCCTCTCTTTAAAGTTTGGATTAAATTGGCAGAACTGTGACAGTGAAGGGAGAGAAATGTGCATTTTGGTATCCTAGGAAACCAGACTCAAGCAGAACTCCAGAACTCATCTCTTGGTAAGATATATTTGCTCAAAACATTGCCCAACTTGAAGCTCATCTAAAAAAAAACTAAGCCCCACAACACCCTCCCCTGCCCCCGACAAGCAAAGAAAACCAAACCACACCAACAAAATCACAGAAAAAACATACGCCTAATTGTTTTCCCCAAAGGCCACTGAATTGATCCTACACTAAGCTCTGATTCCCAGCTCCCCTCACTGCCAATACAGTAAGTACTGCTGCAGTAGCAGCCCATCTCTCTTCTCTCCTTAAAAAGGGGATTTTTAAACAAGCTTATCTTAATCCCAAAACCCAAAGCAGTCTGGATGTTGCCAAACCTGTGTTTCACAAGTCCCAATATTGAGAACCCACTGCATCATGCAGAAGTTACAGAGCACCAGAGTAAATATGCGCAAATCTGAACTACACAATATATTTTAACTTCTACAGAATCTCTATACAGATGATTCACAGAAGATAAAGACCAGAAGAAGCCTCCAGCTCATAGCAAATTGTATTTGAAAGTTATTCTAGAGACTTTCTAGTCTTTTCTAATCTAAGACATCATGTTCTATATGGTGTTTACCTTGACTATTTTCATTATGTACGTGTTATGTATCAAATGAACCCACGTTCCTCTGTTAACTTGCATAAAACAGAAGAAACAAAACTAGAGATGTCAAAATCGAAGTACACAAGGGTCCAAAAATAAACACCACAGAGAGACTTACTGAAGTCAATCTGTACAGAAAAGTAAAGTTCTGCTCTTCACTCAAGACATTTTAAAGAATTTGGAAAGATCTGAGGCATTTTTTTGTTACCTCAAAAAAATTCAGAACCATGCTGTTTACAGCACTAACTGAAATTACCACAACTGATACATTAACAGAATTTTGATGTATTAAACAAGAATTTATTAATTTCACAGTGATTGGAAAGTGTATCTTAACTTTTTTACCTTTTTTTTTTTTTAATCCAGTGTGAACTACTAGCATTTCTATAAAAAGCTTCTCCGTCTTGGAAGGCTTAAGAGGAGTAACCCCTAAATTTAAGGGTCACAAAGTAGCAGACATGCAAAAGGGAGAAAGTAAAAACTAGTATATGCTTTTAATCAAAATGCAAGAGCCTCAAAAGTCCAAAGGCAAAAGCAGTCTTGTAATTTGCTTTTTTTGTGCTTGGAAGGAACAAAATCAGAAAGCTGTAAAGCATAATTAAAAAGAAGCAAAAAAGTAGAATTTCTTGATCTTGCAGAATAATTTACAAAACCCTGACTAAGAATTGAGTGCACAGAGCATCTATCAGTTATCTACAGTTTTCTTTTATGAAATCTGATGCTATAGTTCCAAAAGCATCCAGGGGCAAGATGCAAGTGAAAGCAAGAAGAGTGCAAAGTTTCTAGAGCAAAAGATTTATAAAAAGGTTCTGTGCAGTTCTGAAGGACAGAATGTTGGTATTTTTCCAGAGAGCTATGGGCAAGTTTCTCTGGCTATCGGGTTCTCCTGAAAACTAGCCTGCATGGTTATGTGAGAAAAGCGAGGACTGGTAATTTGTACCACCAATAGACTGATGACAGCACTGATTAGCATTCAGCTATTTGTCCTACTGTGTTTTAATCACATTCAGGTCAAATTATTACATTTCTGTGGAACAAACTTATTTTTGCCCAAAAACCTGAAATAACTTAAGACAGAGAAGGCACAGCATGTTCTACAAAATGCGAATTACATTTTTGAAGATTGGAGTTAAAACATATCAAGTTTCGTTTCAGTTGTCATTCCCATGTGTCTTTTCCCACAAGAACTGGGGAAGAGTTAGCCCAGTTTATTTGTGGGGTAAAAGAAAAAAAAATACTTATATTAGGAGGTTGAAATCCCATATAGGAAAGATTAGTCTCAACAGGGGAGAAGCTTTAAAAATTAAGCCGGGACAAAACTGTTTTCTGGCCAGTGACACACCACATACTACCTTAACCTATCTCAGATACAAAAGGCTCACAGGCTGTAGCACAGGCACCTTCCAACCACAGTTATTCAGCACAGGCTGCCAGTCTCAATTAACTGATCCTTATGATCTCAAGTGGTACTAAAAGAACAGCTAGTGCTGTAGAAAACTGGTTAGTATGGTTAAAAGGAACTTTACTGTAAATTATTACTAATGGGGATTAATCTTGTGAAGGCTGGTTCTGGAGGAATGCGTTCAGGTACGCTTCAAGTGACAACTCCTGCTTTCAATACTTGGAAAGAGGAGAATTTATTTCCTCCAACGCACCAGTCTAACACTATTAGACTGATCACTAAAAAACAAGACTAAAATTATCAAGATTTTTCATCCCTTTCACCAGAGGATTCTTGATTCTTCAGCAAAATAAAGAAGCTTGACAGATGCAACTAAAAGTAGAAGTGGCAAAATGAAATACAAAGCCTTTGCTGCAGAACAAAAAAACCCTTTGTCTCATCACATGATTGACAAGATAAAGATGGAGGAAGCCCATGAATCTTCCTGGTGAACCAGATGAGCAGAAAAAAAACAAAAAACATTTATTAGAAAAATATCAAAATGTCATTTTGACACACAGAAAGAAAAACTAATATGTAGTCAGAGTTCGGATGTGTTCTTTTCATGCAGTGCACCTAACACAAACATTAGATTTTGCTGCTATGTTTTCAAATATGTTTACTCAGCAAGAAAAGATTACCTACATTATTTAGCCAATGTAAAGGTGATTTAAAATCTTTTTATAAAAAGCAAGTGCATGGGAAAGGCAATATTTCAAAAATAGATGGACTTCAATTACAGCATTTTACCGGTAGAGCCAGAATACTCCAGCATTTATGAGGGGAACTTGAGATGAAGAATTAATTCTCAGTCTAACTGTAACAACTGTAAGCTGTTTTGCCCTCACTTCAAGCAATCTGATTTAAAAAAAGCTGTATAATTTTTGCTCTAAAAACTGCTCTATCTTAAGAATATATGTTAGTAGTAAAAAACATGCAAGTCACTAGAAGGTTTTAGAATTAGCTTTTACGAGCAAGCCACACAGCAGTCTCAGCATCTTGTTGAGCAGCAAAATACAGATGTAAGTAATGCTGGTGTTATAAAGCCTGGGATTCTAAAATAATTAACTTTCATGCCACCCACAAACATGGTCAACAATTATTCTACAATGCCTAACCTTACCCCTCAAGACATCCCAGTGCATATTTTGGTTTGCACATCTTTAGACTTTACTCCTATGAGCAAGAACTGCCTTTGCTGCACACCTTGCACAGCACGGAGCACACTGACAGTGCTTATATACAGAAAAGTAAGAACACACTGGCATTTTCTTATCAGAAGTTACAGGATACAAACCTCCAGGAAGATACGATTCACTTGCTGTGTCATCCCCATCATCTCCATCTTCATCATCACGACTCAACAAATTATTTACAGCAAGGTTTACATCAAGATTTGTTCGCTGGAGCTCCCGAATAATAATACTTCGGGACTTTCCTTGTAAAACAACTTGTGCCTGTAAGAGCAGAGTATAATTGGTTACTGATCATTCTCAGCTCCCCAACCACCATTCATAGGAAAAGAATGCTTAATTCTAAGTCTAATAAAGGTCAATCACAGTACGTACAGACAAAGGCTCACAGATTTTTCACAGTACCTTGCACGACATAGTCAACTTCCTCTCAGTTCAAGTTAGGTCACTGAATTCCCACTTTGGCGCTAAATATTCTAATGGAATCTTAGAATCTACTTCTTGAAATGCTTAATGCTGCAGCTAAAGCAAAAAATCCATCTTTGAGAATGTTCTGTATGTTTGCATAGAAGTGTGTAAACTTAGTATGTCCATTAACAGTTTTGCAATCAGCTGTTTTTCCAAAACTGCACCTCAATCCCTGTTTTTTTGACACTTTTCTCTTTGCATTTCCTTTACTTTCTGTTTTTCTCATCATTCTACTCTAAAGGCAAATCTTCAGCAATTTCTGCAACGTTTAGAGTTTTAATAGCAAAGTAAAATGCAGAAAAAGCCTTCCAAATGTGAAGTAGATGCAATGAATTTAAAAAAAAACAAACCAGAAGCATTCTGATCTATTCCTCTAACCTCTATCCCTAGGACTCAGTGCACTTTGATTTTCCAGACAGACTACTCTCTACTGAACGCCATAGGAGACAACAGAGCTCTGGAAGATTGCAAACTGTCTGAAGAAGGTAAAAGAAACCAGTACTTAATGGTTTTGTAACACAGGAAAAAATGAGACATCAAATAAAATGGTCTGTTGACAAGCAAGCACAAAACCAAAGGGACATTTTAACAACACAGGTTAACTTTTTGTCATATCTTATGCTTGAAATTTACAGACCTTCAAGACTGTACCTGCAATAGAATCTGACACATAAACCAGCTGTCAAGATTCCTTTCCATTGGTCTGCTTTAGAGAAACACCCAAAATGTTTCTGTTTTAAAGGTAGACAAAGTATGCTTTTTTGTTTTTTAAAAAAGCAAAAGGTCACAGCAATGGAAGCAAAGTTACAATTTAACCAACAAACTATACATTAAACTATAAAATGGAACTGTCTGGACCAAGAGATACTGGTCTGGTTTTGTATTTCATGTATCAAGGACAAACACACTCAAAAAACAACCTGGAAGTGAAAAACAAAGTCAAAAAACCCATGCCACTGCACAGCTGAAAGAGACCACTGGAAGGTCTTCTAACCACACCACCTCCTGAAAGCAAGTCTAACTTCAGAGTAATCAACACCTCCAGTATCTTGCCCCCGTGAAGGCAGGAGCCCCCAGCCATCACACTGGGTTTTGAATTCAATAACAAAAAGGAAGTAAAAGCCAGTTTGCCACTGGTGGGTCTGTAGAGGCCTTGCCCATTAGATCCTATCTTGTGCCAGTCACGCTATAGGCCTTTCAAAGCATGCAAACAGATTATCTTTGGCCTAGCACTGACATCTGTATTCCAAATGCAGATCAGCAACTTGTTTTGAGCTAAGAATAAAATACATTAGCTAGTCACATATTTTGAATGTATTATTTTCTTCAAATATGGATATTAAACATGTCTCGTTTAAACTTTTTCACAAACTCAATTTAATCACACAATGCAAATCCTGTCAGCTTATAGTGCACTAAGAGGGAAAACCAGAGGAATTTGTACCCAAAATTAATCAGTTATATTTCTAACAAAATAAGTAGAGGTGTTCATGAATAAGAATTTACTAGTATTTTAAAGAGATTAAATAGGCTTAATGACTTTCATTTAAATCTAAAATGGATCACTCTTTTTATCAAACAAACAAACAAAAAAGTCAACCCACCTTCCTCATTATACACCGTCAAGAAAATGAATTTTTTTAGGTTCATACTATTCTCTTTTTTTTTTTTACTATATCTATCATCTGCAAATGCATACTGCATGACTTTCCTCACCTAGATTAAACACATACCTTGTCTTAGTGGAAGCTTGGGAAACAAATTCTAGAATCCAAAAAAAGTCTATCACTCACACTCAGCATTTAAGAATAAAAGCAATTCAGCGAGAGAAAGTCAATCTTTTCAATTATATGCTATTACTCGTTGCAGAAAACGCACTACTATTACAACACATTCCTTTCCACATGCTACAAAAGGCTCCCCAGTTTTCTGGCAACATGCAGTTTCTAGCTCACGTACCTGTGAAATGAGTTCCTCTGGAATGACTGACGCTGGAATCACTGGTTGTGGTTGACTCCCCAGCAGCCCAGAACCTCTATCCCGTCCTGTGCGTATAACTCTGGTCTGCCTCCGAGAATCTCGAGCTCCAGCTGATGATCTCCCAGAAGATCCTCCTCCACTTCCACCAACCCCTGAACTCCAGCGACTCCTAGGAGATTTAGATTACAATTTTTTTTTAAATATAGTAGCATACTTCGGTGACTGCTTCAAGAAGGCTTTTATTTTATCATTAATAACTTGTAGACACTCTCTGAAAAATACTGCAGATCAAGTGCATAGATAAATGCTACTAATGTCTCTCCCAAAGCCAGTCAGAACAAGAGCACCAGGCAATTGACAAGGTTCTGAACTACACAGAATATGAAACAGGACTCCAGCTGGAAGTTGCACCCTTTCCTGCTCATACAGTTGTGTGGATGCATACTTACATAAATATATGCACGCACCACTTCCCAGTGTTCTACAAGCAAACAGTATGAGCAGCGGAACATGTAACACTCAGCTATGAGTCCCTGCTATAAAAGTATATATGCAGCACCTTCCTGGTCAGGGGACTGTGCTTGACAGAAACTCACTATGCTCAGATGGGTCTTCTAAAACTTCTGAGACTTGATTTACATTAAGAAATTGCTTAAGATTATACCAGAAAAATCAAGCATCTCTCCTGCAAAACAAATCTTACACTAGATAGTTCTCTGATCCTTATGGATGGTTTTCAAGAGATACTCTACCCTTGACATATTTCTGTTGGAGAAATCAACATTAACTGTATACATTGCAAAAAATGCCTAAACTGACAGGATTTTTTTTTCATTTCTATGAGTCAATACCAAAACTGCATGCAATTCAAGCATGGCTTTAAGAACAGTCTTGTCTCAAGAGTTAAAGAAAGAGTTCTTCATCAAAAAACCAAAACCACACTACTGACAAAGGGAAAAAAAGACAAAACCAAACCCAAATCAAAGACAAACGTGACATTTTAAGTAAGATGAACCAGCTAATCCGTTTCTAAAGGTGGGAAGAGGGTTGAGGGGAATTCAAATTCTTCCTACACAACAATTCCCAATTCAGATCCTAGCAAGAAAAATGTGGGTTTGAAGAAAATGTTAAGTACTCTATTTTAATACTTAATTACAGATGCATTTTCCACTTTAGAGATCTAACAATTAAAAACCTTTATATTCATATAATAATTCAAATATTCCAAGTGTGCCCTAACTTTGTCCTGTTATAAGGAAGAAAAAAAGCCACCATAAGGACATAGCTATTCCTATTAAAGCTGTCTAAACCTAGAATAAACATGACTATTGAATGGACATCTTTCTGCTCACCTACTAGTTTTCCACATCTCCCCACCGCTCAGTAGCACACTTGCATTTTTCCAAATCCAGTGATCTAATCTAAGGGCCCCACAGTTTGAGTGGTTTTAGACTCAGTTTATTAAGTATTCCCTTCATTTAACCAGCCAGTTACAGTGTCTTCCACTACACTACTATTTCACTGACTTACAACTGTCTAGCTCTGAAACACGCAAGGGAAGAAATTAAGAACTCTTCAGCGTGGGTCTCCCAAGCAAATGCTTTAAACCATTATAATCAGTTACGCTCAGGTAAGAATAACAAGGAAAAAAAAATAAAGTCTTACACTTTCCAGAGAAACTTTTAAAATATGCTAATACCAATTTGCCTTTAAAGTTTAAAACATGGATTTTATGTTCAGATGCACAAGAGTTTCACGAAAAGTTTAGGGGTGTAAGGGGTGGGTTGTCTTTCATGCAACAAAACTCCAGATGAAATTAGCTTATTTGGCAATATAAACAACAAATTCGCTTTCACAGAAAAGCTGTCATTCCTCCATCCTAACAATTCATTTCCATGCAGAACCCACAGTTTATATACATAATCCTCCTTACTATGGTTAGTAACCCTGGGAAGCAGCACTGTTCAACATGTCGTACAAAAGCATATAACAAAAAGTTTACTGCAATTATGTAATAAAGATTAATTTACATTGCTATATAAAGGGACACCATCAATTTTAAAGCTAACAATAAAATAAATTGAATCTGTATAGTACATTCAGTATATAGTTCAATTTTAAAGGTTCTGAGCAACAACCTTTTCCAAATGTTCCCTTCCTACTGCTGTGTACAAGACACCAAGTAAGAAAACACTGCTCATTACTTGGGGCAGGGCAGAGGAAGGCATAGTAAAACTGAGCACACAAAGATCTGCAAACATAGATACTAAAGGTTCTTCCTGCATAAATGCACTCACTTTATGCTGCTAGCCTATCAGGGTTTAAATTGATAGTGTCCCTCTAAAAAATTACTTTTCAAAATCAAGGAACCAGAAAACATTGATAAAGAAAGACAACACAGCCAAAACCCAGATATTCTTCACACATACATGAAGAATGCTCTGTATCCTAGGTACTGAAGGGACAATTGCACATCTGTTATTTTAACCAAGTCAGTAAAGTTTTTCTTTTATTATACCCTACCTACACAATGGCTGTAATTATACGTTCCCTTACACATACTGCATACAATTTATATATGTGTATACACATATACTTAAATATGGAACAAACAGATTGCAGCCTCAGTCCTATCAAAACTTACCCAAGGGTGTTGCCTGCCAGTCTGCCCAGAGTTTCAGAACCAGACAGAAACCATGGGGAGTCACTAGTCCTGCCTGGCCTGGATGTCCTTCCTGCCCCTGAGCCACTGCTCAACTTTGAACTGAAAGTAAAAGATGGTAAATCAGTCACAAAACAATCCCAAATGGGTTAAGAACAAAACCTGGAATCCCAGGTCTAAATTCTCAGGGACTTAGTCTGGTAACATACCAGCTTAAGCAACACCCTTGGGGAATATTCCAAACTAATCTAACTGTATATTATGAGGTACACTGGAAAAAGAAAGTGGAAAGCATTCCTAACACATCTTATGTACATCAGCTATCCATAATAGCACAGTTGCAAATACATCTTAAGCTAATTAGTGATTGGACTTAGCCACTGTGCTAGATTTTCAGTTAGCGTATATGTACAAATTGTTATCACCAAGTGTTCTATCCATAAACCTGAGCCTAAGTATGCTGCTTCAATATTAAGAAGCGGTTTACATCCAAATATGATCCATTAAACAGTCCTATGAAGGGGGACTTACCTGGACAGAAGGTAACAGGTCTAAAAAGCAAGACTCTCCACTTTCATAGTGGATTTTACATGAAGCTTTACAACTGAACACAGTTTCTTTCATAAGGATTATCTTTTGGTTCTTGAAGTTAAAGGGATCCTGTCTCACTTCTACTATTTATTCCTATACCAATCTGTCAAGCTAGGCTGTTTGGCTGCATCACCATAACCATTATGTATCTACACAAAGTACCCATTCCAAAGGCAATCTATTTTAAAAACAAAGAAACAAAACGAAACAAAATAAGCAGTGAAGCTGCTTGTCCAGTTTAAAAGAATGCTTAAATATGAAGAAAAGTGTTTCTTACCCATCATTGTTATCAGGTTTACCCAATTCCAATCTGTCTGGCTGAACTGAAAAACCAATCCTGCAGACTCTACCATCCTATATTTAGAACAAGAAAACCAAGTGTCCAAAATTGAAATGCAAGACAAGTTACAGAAAAAATTACAAACAAAACCAAGTTTTAAGTTACTGAAGAATGTTGAACAATTTGATGTTAGAAGAATTAATTTTAACTGTATGGTTTCAAGTTTGTTAGCAGATTTAAGTAATTTACCTCAAGAAGAAATGCAGCATGATTTGGTCCCACCACACACTGTTTAATAGTGGCCTGTTCCAATACATTCAAAGGGGGGTGGCTGAAAACAAAAAGTGAGCATGGATAACATTTCTAAACTTTTAAAGTCTGAAAAAATAAAAAACCCAAGTGGTATATGGAAGGAACAATGTGCAGTAACTGTTATTGATATAAAAACATTAAAGTGACTAAATGTGCATTAGTTTAAGCAACTATCATGTACTTTTGGTCATTAAGTCCAAAAAACACAGAACAAAACCTTAAAAGGTGATAGAGTTTTCATTTAATTTGTTCAGCAATAAACAACAGGGGTTATACTTTAAATTAAGGAGTCACTTAATAAGAAGGGTACTTAATAATATAATGTATCATAGCTGAACATCTAACATATTCTTCCTAATACAAGAATGTGTTATCTGAAGCATTTCTGAACTTCAGTTATTGGCATTACTGAGGTTTTCTAAGTCTGTATCTACAGTAAAATGATTTGCTTCTTGTTGCTGTGAGAAAAAGTGAACTTTCCTAGATTATTTACAGCAGCATGTGATATGTCTTACCTGTTTAAATTATATTTGTTCAGCTTCTCTGAAACTTCCCTTAATCTGAAACAAAAAGAAATGAGGCTGTTGTTTGAAAAACATCCTCCAAAGTACACAATATCCACTTCAGCAGCATATTTACAACATTATGGGAACAACTTACCACCATGTTTTATGAAGCTTGATATAAGTCTGTATAAGAACCAGATAGCGTTCAGGTTTTTGTTCTGGAGGCTTTTTTGCTTTAGTGTTTTACCCTTCTATCTACTATCTTGCCACAAAACCAATGTTTTTTTTCCACTTCTATGTGTTTTGCAAGTCACTATCAGAAAGCACCACTCCCGTCTTGTTACCACCATTTACAAGTTCACACACAAAGCAAGCAGATGAAGCAATGAGCGTTAACTGCAGATATACTTGTGCCTCCTCACATAAATTGAATACAGTATCCCAGAGCAGACAGAATGATTGTTTTTTAGGAAATCCAAGTATGTGGTATGTCAAAGCCAAAAACATGACAGTAAGTTCCCCCAAAGCAGAAAAGATAGGAAAAGAGACGCACAGAAGCCAGCATCAAAAGGGACGAACAACAAACTTTATCCAGAGAAAAGTCACTTTATACCGAGTGACTTTTCAGCCTTTACTGAAAGGAAAGAACGCTTCCCAAAGTACTTCCACTTCACTTTCACGGCACCTCACCAAACGCAAGATCAGAACCCCAAAAAGGCCAAACCCATAGACCTTTCCTTCTTAAGAGTATACGGTGTCCAAAAGTGGAAACCACCACAATAATTTCTAAGATACTTTCTAATCTACTTAGGAGAGATCCTCTCCAGGCAGTAAAGATACTCTTGTAGTATCAAGTAAGACTTTCAGGTAAATCTTGGGCTCATTTCTTCCCAAAGATGACAATCTGAAAAAAACCATAAATACCTTCCAACTTGCCAGAATATTTGCATTATATTAAAATATAAAACCAAGATGAGTCCCATAAAACTAAAACAAGACCTTCCTAATTAAGAAAAACAATCACAACTTTGGTACCATGTTCATCCCAGAATTCCATAAATCTCTTTCCTAATCAACAACATCTTTCTAAACTTAACAAAAAGACATGCTTCCTCGGCCTGAATCCACATCTTTAAAACCCTTACTTTTAACTTGCTTCACTTCAGTTTCTATACACAGACTGCTATGGACAATAGACTTCAGCTACGTGCAACCCTGAGCATGGGAGAGAATATAGATTAGAGATCCAAACAGCCAAGTCTTAATGTTATCAACAGTGTTTAACTCTAAAGCACTTGTCCTGAGGGGAAAAAAAAAGGAAAAAAGGTAGGTGTGTTTGAGAAACAAGGTAATTTATACTGATAACAATAACTTCCAAGCACAAGAAGAAAGGACCACAGTGGAAGGACAGCAGGAAGGAAGTGAACACACACAGAATCACCTTTTGCTACCTAAGCCAAGCTCCTGGTTTACTAGTAGGCAATTTCACACTCCCAATTTCCAGCCACAGCTGCTTCACACAGACCAAAAGTACATACACAGATAAGGCTTCTGTGAAGACAACCCACAAAAAGTAAAGAGAGAACACAAACTTCACACAGAATCTGCATGGAAGGTCCTCCACAGGAGCAAACTACTGTGGGAGAATGTGGAATGGACCCCAGAGGCGAATGGCATATACTCCACAACTTACCATGCGGTTTTATGAAGCAAGCAGGGAACTGCTGCATAATATATGACAAGCTAACCGTCCCTGAAGTTTCATGTCTGAAGTATATCGCCTAACCGCTTCTCACAGGAGCCCTGAGCAGTATTCCATTAACATCTCTCCTCTTGGCAAGCATGAGTAATAATTACAGAATAGGAAAACCTACCTTTAACTTCACTGCACTGCTTACATGAAAAGCTGATGGCAAATGAAATAGAGCTTTACTGCAGATGGTTAGTAGACTAGTCTATGAGCAACACTCAAGGCTTCCTTATCTGAGCTTTGTGTCACAAAACCCGGGCTCTACCAAAGAAACAGACATTTTTCAGTTTGTAAAAAATCATCATGATCTTTATTCACTTGTAAAAAAAACCTAAAGTGATAGGGAAGAAATACACACAGGAAGCCAGGACTTGCACATTCAATGAATCTTTTAGTAACACCACATTTCAAAAGCGTAGGTCTATCTGCAAAAGCACAGGTCAAAAGAGATCTAATGTTATTGAAAAAAGGCTGTTACCAACATTTAAGGGGAGGGAACAGACAAAGGTAGTAGGTACTGAAAGTACTAAACTTTCCTACAGAAAGGAAGGGGGTGAAGTAAAAACTCTCCAGCCATCTCATATGCAACTGCTGTAACAGCAAAATTACTAACTGCTGCCTAATAAGCTTAAAGTTTCACGAGGACTGAAATTTGATGCAGAACACCAGAGTGAAAAAAGTGAGCAGTTCCCCAGAGCTGCATCCCTGCTGGGCTGCTGGTTTCATCCCCCTTCGCTGTGCTGCCAACAGCATCTGCATGAATACCAGTCACAAAACTAAACCAGCAGAGAAACAAGAGTAAAGCTGAAAGATGTTTTTGTCTATTCCGTACGGAGAGTATCTTTGTGCAAATAAAGACGTTTCCCGCAGCAATCTAAGCCTTTCTGCCTGCACAGTTGCATGGTACTATAGTACTGACCCTCTGAAAGAAAAATACAAAATGCATTTGTAAGATAAGGTTAATTTTACCAACATGATTCAGTAATTTCAACTGATGGTACACTGGAGGGAGAGGCACAGGCAGATACAATTTAATCAATTCTTGCATTAAGGAAGACCAACACTTCCACTTAGACCTTTCTGTGGTAAAAACAATGTTCCATATCAATGCCTGGACAGGCTAAGCTTTGAAAATTTCTCATTAAAGACAATTAAAACTATTTCAAAGAATGAAGTAAGAAGCAACACGTATTTTGCTCACAAAATGATTTTTGGGGAAAGGCACTAGCTCACCACAATTTCAGACGGAAAGATAAGTGATGATAGCTTCCATGGTACGACACATTCTCTTTAAATATCCCTATCAAAATTGATCCAAAAACAGTTGTAAGGAAAACAAGATGTCAGTTTGCCCAAACCAAGCAGGGATAGCTTTGATTGTAAGGTTTGCAGCTAGAATTTCTCGCCTCTCCAAACTGATAATAATAGGAGGGAACTATGCTCCCACTTAGGCAATTGCAGAGACTCCAGGTCAGGACTACAAGAGCTCAGACTTCACAAGTGATGCTTTTATTCATCACGAGACATTACTGCTCTCAAAGCACACTTCTATTTCCAGAAAAGTTTGTCTGAGGAGCCACCCGCCACATCCTGCTTTATAAAACCAAGTTAAGCTTTCTTGCATTTCTGAGACACAGAGAAACTCCATTTTACAATACTAAGTATTTTACACAAATACTGAACTTCAGGACAGAAGAACAGAAGAACTTCTGGAAGAAGAGAACCCTCTGTTGTAAAGTTGGCAGGCTGTTCTGAAAACTGTTTTTCTTAAAGGCACTATAGACTTCTGTTACACATGTTCACCAAGCTCACTTCCCTCCAGCAGTCAGTCAGCAGCTCTCCCACCTTGCCACTCCTCCTGCAGGCATAGTCATCCTTCTCAAGTATTCCCATCATGCCAGCAACAGTTCACAGACCAACAAACAAACCATAAGCAGAACTTTCTTACTGCTGTAAGGTTTTAGAATAGTTCAACTCTGTTCATCCATGCCCCACGTTAGGAAAGTAACAGTTACAAAAATAAAGAAAATTTTAAGAAGAAGCCAACCAGACCTACATAATCTACACCGAGTCGGTACCTGCAAGACTTTCTCAAGCAAATAACACAAGCAGTTTAGCACACTGTAAACACAGACCTCAGGTACCGAGATTTACATCATTTTCCCCTCTAAAACTTACTCGCTGTTGCAAAGAAACAGCATTTACAGGTACTAATATCTAATACGACACTTTGCAACTTGGTCAAACAACAGTATATCTAGCACGTCTGTTTGTAAGTATTAAAATAATTTTTGTCATCTCAGAGATTCAATTTCAGTAACAATAGAAAGAAACCTATTTTTCATTTTTCTCTGCAACTTTAAATTTTTAAGTGTCAGCGAAGTTTTTACAGAACACACAGTAAAAATCACTTAAGTGAAGCAATCCAAACAAAAGATTTAACCACAGAGATGTGAAAACCCGTTCACATGCTGCATTCCTCCAGAAGGAAGTCTTTCTGTACTCAGCAAGTAACACTACAGAACCCCAGGCACAACATTCAGAAGATTCTCTTGGATTTTTCCCCAAAGTTGCTCCTTTATAGCCTTAAGAAAGTCATTTGTACACTTCAAAGTTAAAAATCAGGCAAGGGCCCCACCACAAGAGCCTTCTCCACTTCAGCACCACACAGCAATGGTAAGAGCTGCAGAGGAGGAAAGGTACATTTTATAAACGCCAGCTAGGAATGATGAACAACTTTGAGTAGGGAAATTAAATACAAAACTAATTTACCCCTGGTAGATTTTCCTAAGTGATCAGGCCTCTTTACATGTCAGTGAAGTTTGTAAACCACCAAATTTATGAGACTCTGACACCAGAGCAGAAAGAAGTATGCAAGAACTGATACAATGTTCTTCCCAGGGAAGGCTAACAATAAGCAGAGTTTTTTATCCAAAAACTCAAGTATTGGACAGTAACTGACAATACAACAGTATTGAGCAACAGATCTATCAACACTTAAAAAGTAAATATAACGAATTTCCACCCCTCAGCTGAGACTGTGAACTGCTCTGAGCACA
Source organism: Jacana jacana (assembly GCA_013400555.1). NCBI lineage: Eukaryota > Metazoa > Chordata > Aves > Charadriiformes > Jacanidae > Jacana > Jacana jacana. The sequence continues at coordinate 156,877 of VZTM01010299.1, read as the reverse complement.
TCGAGCCAGACCCAAGAAGGCAACTATGTGGCCTGTTAACAGGTTTCAGCCCTGTTAATGAGCTGCACAGCCTCCAGAGCAAAGCCCTCTCACACTTGCCTATCTTGAATCCCATTGGAATGAACTACGGTGCCTGTCTACCAGCGGCAGGAAAACAGTCTCAGAAACACAGAAAATGGACACCAATGAGAAGCTTAAACAAGTAAGTCTTGAAATCTTTGTTTCCTGATCCCATGATGTCTTGGACACTGGATGCTGTCATTCATGTAAATTCACATCCATGTGACTTTACACGACATCCATGTGACCAGTCTTCCATGCCATAATTCAGCATACTAAAGGATCCCATCCCCATTTGCGATGTCCTGACTGCCGTATCAAACTCTACAAAACAGTTTCAGAAGTGGCAGCCCTCCACAGTTCCCATACCAAACACCTCTTTCCTAATGGAATAAATAAAGAAAAATAGATTAAAAACATCTTTTATATCAATGAGTTGGACCAAAGAGGGAGTAAAAGTAGGGGAGAAGAAGATTAAAGTATACTTCACGTTTTATGTCATTCTGGGTAGTAAGTGAGGAGCATCCATAAAAGAAAAATAAATAATGCTAAAGTATCACACAAAAGCAGGCAGTATATTATCTGTAGCAAAGTCATGCACATAAGAAAAAAGAAAATCACAAGTACAAACTGACAGCCCACAAGGTAACCAGTACTATGGAGCAGTGGGATGGGACCACATGTTTAGACCGTGATACACAGATCACCAAAATAAACAAGAAGACAAAGTTGGTAATCTGGAGTATCACAGTTTACACCGTGCCCTCTCCCCATCCCAAGAAATATAAATTAGGAGTATTTGGTTGTTACATACTAATCCAACACCTACTGCTGAGGAAATCCCCAAGCTGCAAATTCTTGGAAGCTAGAAAAGCATCACTGTATGCCTGCCCTATTCCAACACTCTTCTCCTGTCATCTAGCACTGATCACTGCCACAAACAGGAGGAAAGCAAGATGGACCTCTTCTCTGTAACAACTATTCATATGTTTCACGCTATCACCAAACACGAGTTCACAGAATATGGCTCCCAAAGGTTATTTTCGATTTTGTAAGACTCTCAGTTTGGTTGATGAAGGTAGTTCAGACCATTTAATTGTCCTCTCTGGAACACCAGTAACACACTGTGCTGAATCAGTAAGCTAGAGCAGAAAGCTAATATGGCAAACATCAAACAAATTAATCTCTTGAAAACAGTTTTCTGCAATATCACTGAAACGTCTGGGGCTAATGCAATGATTGCAGAAACTAAATTCCTTTACAGCAGATCATTATCATTTCACAATATAATAACACTGATATAGATAATGACCTATATCTAACGTTAGTTATAAGCTAGCCCACAACAAGATGAAAGCAGGGCAAGAAAAATTAGTAAAGAAGGGACAGTGGAAACAACATCAGGAGGTTAAATAGAAGATACCCGCCAATATCTAATATTTAGAACTAAACACATAGTGCACAGGCAGGTAAAATGACTTAGCTATCTTCTTCATCCTACAGAGAAGGTAAGCACACTTTTCTGTTCTGTGTGGAGTACTCATCAGGAGTACGGGGAGGGGGAAAGCAGTGGATATTGCCTACCTAGACTTCAGTAAGGCTTTTGACACTGTCTCCCATAACATCCTCACAGAGAAGCTCATGAAGTCTGTAAGTTCCGGGCTCCCNAGAAGCTCATGAAGTCTGTAAGTTCCGGGCTCCCCAGTAAGGAAAGTGTCTGAGAAGTATTTAGACATTGAGTAAAAATATTCATTGCTATTTTAAAATATCCCAATGCAAGTACACTCTTTCTCTAGCAGGAACAGAACCCCTCCAGCAAGACCAGAGGACAGCCACCTGTAAGAGTTGTGAAATGCAACATTAGGTTTGCCAGAGCTAAATGCTTCTGACTAATGATGAATTTTTAGGCTGGCTTCCTGGTTCCTCTAGTACAAAATCTACTTTGACCCTTTCTTCAGACCTATCATTTGAATGACATTAAATGACATGACTCTCTGAGTAACAATTAAAAAAACCCCACCACACCACCAAATCCAGTGTCC
>VZTM01010299.1:144061-154741 GCA_013400555.1 Jacana jacana | reverse complement strand
ACAGACCAAAGCACAGCCATAACCTACCTCAAGAGGAACAGAAAAGGCAAATACACTTTTTAAATAAGCGAAAACCCAATCCTAAAATAGCTATGAGACAGCATGGCCCCTTTTGAAAAGTCTGAGTACAAACAAAAAGAAATCACAAATGGCAAGATCCTGACAGGATTAGCACATAGCAGTTACAACATACTTACATATGTTATTTAGCACAAGATTCAGAGGATTTGGTAGTAAAGTAGATATCCAGCTACAGGTTGCCCAAATGCTTAGTGGTGTTTTTGTGGAAAAGAGAAAAATACACCAGAGGAGAATGAGTCAGCCTCAATCTGATGTTCTGTGACAGACTTCCAAGAACATGGGTTGCAGATTCAGGCAATACATGATGGAAACCTGTTCTCTGGTGTAGCATGCATCGGATCAGCATTCTTGTGTTCACACATTCTGTTCAACTGCACAAAGTCCTTGCAGCTGCAAAGAATTTCTGTTTAACACTCAGCAGGCTATTTCTTCAGCCAGAAGACCACTAAAAGCTAAACAGTACACTTTAACTAGAGCAAGTGAAACTTGAATGACTACATTCAGACGAAGGGAAAAACATCCTATTTTTTAGTGTCAGAATATTTGCTGTAGTGATTCCAATAAAAAAAAATACCAAAATAAAAATCCAATCACTGTAAAATCTTAAAACCTAATTTTATTCCATAGCGATAGACAGTTAAAGCTCCTTCAAGAGTTAATTACAAGCCACCAGGGAGGCTGTATACCAGCACACCAGTTAAAGACAGGAGAGCCAAGTTCTGGTCCCAGCTGAGGCTACTGTGGGAAGCCCAAATCATAATCGCCACCATTCTCCCTTTCGTTCTTGCCCTAAGCTTTTGGAAGCTGCAACCACTATGTGCAAAGATGGAAAATGGCCTTTGATTAAAGCATTGAAATGATACAAAAATATTTTAAAAAGAACTGTCATGTTATTGAATACTTTGTGTCTTGCCTACAAAAAAGCAACAGTATATTTTGTACAAGTGATTTCATTGAAAACAAAGTACAAAGACAACACTGAATTCTAATTGCTTTGCAATAAAGTCCAGCACACTTATTCACATGCTGAATTAGTTTTAGCAACAGGGAAAGATCATTTAGCATGTCCATCCTTTACTTGCCAATTCCTGCAATACCAAGGCTTGAAGCATTTAACAAAAACTCTGATAGTCTTATCTGTGTGTCACTTTTTCAAACTCAATAAAACTGCCTTTTAAATACCACGGACTCCCCTCCTCACACTGCACTTTCTTCTACTAAATATACATTTCCAAAACCTTCCTCTCAGACGCTGCATCCTTGCTTTTGATAGGAACAGAATGAGGCCTGGCATAGGGAGTAGAGAGCAAGCACCATGCCAGAAAAACAAGCAGCCAAATCGCTTTGTCAGATGCACACTGCAGGCCAAATAACCCAAAAGAAACCCCAGCTTCTGAGATGCACAGCTCATCACAATACTTTTTTGCATTGCCAAAAAAACAGATTCTCTCTTTTCCATCTGTCTGTACCACAGCCACAAAACTCCAGGTGCTTCCCTTCAGTGTAACTAGTATTTTGGTTCCTCTACAAGAACTCATGAAGCAACACGTTGTGTACCTCTTGCTTCACATTTTGCCTACAGCCATACTATTTCAGGTAAGGATCTTGCCAGATGCAGATTTTCCACCATAAGAAAGAAACAAAGCCTTGGCTGTGACAGCAAACAGCCTGTTATGCCCCCACGCCCTCCCATCAAGAGCAGGGCAATCCTAGCCAGATTTCATTCTGGCTACACAATCTGCCCCGTGATGACAAGATGCTATGATTTGCATCATTGGAATGCTTTGGGGTTTTTTTAAGTACCTTTAAATCTCTGCTCTAAAGACAGATATATTTTGCCAAAGTCAGCAAATTGCATAGACGATGCCTTAAAAAGAGAGGGAAAAGGAAAACTGCTGCTACTAATGTACTAAATGTGGTCAATGCTAAAGAAAAGCGTTTCAACAACCTAAGGAGATCTTCATTAAAGGTCAGACAACAGTAACTCAGCTATATTACATGTAAAAACAATATAAAATTGATTAAAAGCCATAAATCCTCTTTAGAGGAACACTTCTTGATATTTACTAGAAAGGCAAAAAAATGCAGCTGTGATCATTTTCAGGCTGGATACAGAACAGCAAAATTTCATACCACAAATGAAAGAATAAACACAGAGACACACTTAAGAAAATTGATTTTTCAAGATGAATGAGAAATTAAAATGATACCACACTTACTGAAGGGAGTGACAAACCCCAATGGCTTCAAGTGACAACTGAGTAAGATCTATAGCTCCCATTTAACTGCACTGACATGGGTAAGTACTTATTTTTCGGTTAAGCTTTCGGTAAAACACTGTAGCACAAACACTTGACCATAATAATTCAATGCCAGATTCCATACTATAAACTATATGGTGAAATTAGAATTTTTAGCAGAAGTCAGAGATCCTAGTCAAGACCCATCTCACTGTATCACAGCTACTTACCAAAGATGAGAAGGGTGAGTTTTAGGTTTGAAAGAAGCTTAATGAAAGACTGTAGGCAAATTTTTAAAATGCTATTTTAGCGCAGGCATAGCTTAAACAACTACTATTTCTACACAGCATAAAAAAAAGACGTAAATTAGCATCCAGTTTAGCTAAAGATGATGTCAAACATTCTGCAGAAAGTAATACCACCAAGCCCTGTGTACAGAGCACAGTGTTTCCCTCTGGGATATCTTCTAATGAACAGGCAAACTATACAGCTGCATGGGCGCAAGCACCCTAGATTAGTCAAGATATTGCCAACTGTCCACGATACTAATTACTTTGAGTAAAAATCAAAAAACCCGAAACAACCAAAATCCATGCCCCCTTGAATGGGGGCAAGGGTTTGCTGAAGACAAATGTCTTAAAATTACTGAAATCTTCAGCAGCCTTCGTGCTTTCATCTGAGTTACGTTACCATTGTCACAAATTAAACTGGCAAACATCAGAGCTGGCAATAAATTAACAGTGATAGTGATAAGTTCCAACCCAGTTAATGTCCAAAAAAGTACTTATCATGTGAATGTTCAAAGTTTTTTATTCTGCATTATTTAATAAAATGTCATAATGTAAAATTAAATCAAAAACATAAGGGACCAAAGCTACTTTCAGCCATCTTTTCCACTAAAAGGTAGTAACCAGCTTAATCAAGACAACCTGTCCAAAAACATTACAGTACGTACACATTTCATCCCCACTGTGGATGTAAACATTTTGAGAAATCACTGAGACATCTTATGGCCTAACACCAACATGCTTGGGATTACAAAAAACAGCCAAGGAGACAAAAGGTAAGATGCTAAGTTAAAGATCATTTTTAGAACTGCAACAAAACATAATCATGCTGGGGTGTTACAAAAGGGTGGCAAGCAAATATTCAAAATTTTCCTGTACCAATTAGTACTGTATAACACATTGCACTTCAAAGCATAGCCGCTGAGATTTGCTGAGAAACAGGGTGAAGCATATTTACCATGAGAACTTCCTCTGAGAAGTGCTGACAGTAGCAGCAAGACTTGTGAGAGGAAGACAAAATTTTTCAAAGATAACAAATTCTATCACTCCTCAATTGGATTCAAACTGGCAGTTTTACTTAAATGCAGATAACCAGTTCATCCACCTTATGCCTTTCTACTCAGTTTTAAGTATGTTTGAAGTGTTCAGAAAAGACAAACTTCATGTTCGTTATCAGTGAGCTGATACATGTTCTACATCAAATGTAACAAAAAGCTCTTTAAATTAAAAATACATAAATAAATAAATAAAGAGATAATTTTCCTTGCAGGGGAAGGGTAAGAGAAGAGGAAGCAGTACTGGTTGACTGCTTTAAAGAAAGACTTCAAAAAGTAGAGTCCAGAGCCTATTGTCAAAACAGTTGTATGCCAGAAAGAGAGAATTAAGATCCAAAACATGGATAATCATTGCTGTAGTGCATTAACTAGTCCTGTGACCGTCCTCATTTACACTGACAGGCTTACAGGTTTGGACAAATAAATGCACACCCTGAAAATTACATTTGCACATTTATTTCAGTATTTCTTCTCCTAATCATTCCTCTCAATTTAAAATTCTCTAACCACTACAACTAGGCCTTGTCCCCATGTCTCCTCTGGGGCATAAACAGACACCAAGTACCGCAGTCTTCTGTGTGAAGTTGTTACTAAGAGACAAATCCTTAGTGGACTTCACTGAATTCAAGCTTTAAAAAATGTTTGTGCAACTGAAAAGCACAAGTAGGTTTTGAATATGTTTTTTTTTCAGCATAAGTGGCTGTTGAGCTGATGCACAGAAAGACAAAACAGCGGCTTTTACAAGGAGCGTCTGGCAGATTTAAGTACCTAGATTGCTGTTACTGCAATCACTACAGTAAAAGCTACCTAGAAACCCCTTCCTCGTGTAATTTTCAAATACATACTACCAACTATTAAGTCACAAACAATTAACCACGCCATAACTGTAAAAAGGCAGCTACAACACACTGCAGAGCTTGCCATGCTTAGGTACACCCATGGTTGTTTTTCCCAAGTGTTAAGTAATTTTTCACCTAAATATAACTGTGTACTGAATGGTTATCTACATAAACTTCAGACAGTTTAAGAAAAAGGTGTCACACCCTTTACATCTATTTTACGGTTCAACTACAGATTTTTTACAAATACCTCTTTACAAAATATCCCACATGGCAACTAGAAAATGTAATAAATACGTGCTAACCATACCAGAATTACCTTAGAAGTACACTATTTATTATATATTTTAACTTTTATCAAGAATTAGCACATAAATGTCATTGACAGTTATCCTACTGTTCTTAAAACTAAAAAAAAAAAAAGTTGTTTTCAACAGCTCTAACTTGCATTGCCAACCTTAAAATATGGTTATTAATATCTTGTTCCATTAATCTTACTTTATCATTGGTACAACAACAAATATCAAACCTCATAGAGAATTTGAGATAGATAAGAGGAGAAGGGAAAAAAGAAGGAGGCAGCATTTGTGCCCCAATTACTATTTTACTAGATTTCTTGTGACAGGTCACAACTACTCTCATAGCTCGGGTTGCATTCACAGTACAGTTTCACATTACAGTAGCCAAAATAAACTTGCTGCTTTCAAAATGGAAGGAACCCAACCGTGCTTTCTCTTCCCCATTCCTCACTTCCATTTCTCCCTCCTGCAGCACTTTTCAAACCACCCCTCCCCTTTTTATCCCTCTATTCTAATTCTCACCCAAATAGGAGGTAAAACAGTCCAACTTCCCAATCCACAAAACTGCATTTAACTCTCTTTACCGGGGTTAGCTCTATATAAAAGTTAGTTTACCGTGGGATCACATATTTAAGTTAGTGCAAGATAAGAAGTTGGGAAAACAAACCTCTCTCCTTAAGATGAGAGCAATTACTTTGACTTGCAACATCTCAGGAAAGTTTCAGCAAGAACATTCACAGACAATTACATACATACTCTCTAAAAAGCAGTGTCTAAGGCAGAGCAAACAATTGTAACCAAAAGAGGACCCTGGCAGAGCAAAGTCCAAAAAGGCCTAGAGCCCGTAAGTAACCTTTCACATTCAGCCAGAAATGAAATGATGCTTAAGTTCTGATGAGGGTCTATTTACTGTGAGGGTGGTGAGGCACTGGAACAGTTGCCAAGGGAAGTTGTGGATCCCTGGGGGTGTTTCAGGCCAGGCTGGATGGGGCTTTGAGCAACCTGCTGCAGTGGGAAGTGACCCTGCCCATGGCAGGGAAGTTGGAACTTGATGATCTTTATGGTCCCATCCAACTCTAACCATTCAATGCTTAACTTCCCAAATTATTATTCTTAAATAACAATACTGAAATAAGATTGTATCTTAATGCACTGCTTCTCAACACACAAATTCTGTAACGGTCTGTATAACCACAGTGGTGGGGCACACCTTTTGATGCAGCTAAAACATTTCATTTTTTAGAAAACGTTCCCAACTAGGAGTCTGATGGTAATAATGCCATGATGGTCATACAATTCCCCCAACTCTTCCGACAGAAATCCATTTAAGTTTTGTTATGCTTTCAAGAAATTAAACCTAAAAACAAAGTCAACGCTTCGCTCCTTCCTGTAGTCTCATCACACAACTGTAAATCAGGGAATTAAAGTACAACATCAGCAATGGTTTCCCCATAATTAAGCCATCTATACCTGTTTGAGGCAGGCTAACTTCGCTTTAGCCAAAGTAGATTAGGAAACAGTTTAAAGCACACCAAAATAAACAACCTGAGCTAAAAGAAGTACTGTATTATCTGCACACAACTTGCAGGTTTTCTATTTAAGAATGAGTCAGTCAATCCCTTCTTTCCCCCCCAACTTCAAACAGCAATGCAGATTACAAGCTAGTAACTGCAAGGAAGTCCACACTTGGGCTGCCCTCCTCTCCACAGGAGGACAGGTACTCTCCCAGCACACCTGCAGGCACGGAAGGAGTTCAGAGCTAAACAAACACCTGCATTACCAGGAGCTCTCTCTCCCTCTCCATGAGTGGCTCCTGCAGATGTGTGGGGCCAGGACACCAGCTCCACATCCCTGCTGGCTCCCAGCACAGAACCACACCACACCCTACGCCAGCTCCTTCCAGCAACATCTGCTTGGGATTTTTAACAGACTTGCTCATCAGCACATGCAAAGTGGGGGGAGGGGGTTCTTGTTCTTGCTAGGTACTTTTTACACAGCAAGTGTAAAGTACACTACTTAGTTTTTCAGTTCAGGCATTGCCTAAAGTAAATACTATTTGAATAACAGAGGAAGGCATTGTATATATTATTAAGGAAAACTAAACTTGCAGAAGAGTGAGATAATACTTTATTCCCCCAAAGCTGACTGTACATCAATACTGAAGCTTCAAATGAACTTCAGTCACATTACTTGTCTCAGAAAGCTTACTGTGAAAACTTAAAATGAACTACTTGTTAACACTCGAATTCAAAATACTCCCTATTTAACCAAATTTATTACAACACAACTTCAAGAGGAGAAAAAGCACATCAACAGTGTGTCGATGAGCATTTCAAAAATCACACCTTACCCTATGTTAGAACTTAAGTGGCTTAGCTGACAAGAATTTTCTTAGTATAATGCAAAAACTAAGGCAAAGACTTGAGGTGGGAATCTTGTCCCTGAAAATTAGTTCATGTACAGAAAGCCATTCATGTAAGGTGAAAGACTCCCCTTCCCATTCTATAGAGTAGCAAATAAAGCTGCTCTGTGAGGTTTCATAATAGCCAAGAAATGGTTATTTATCATGGTTACACCCACTTACTAACCCAACATAAAATTAAAAAATATATTAAGAATAATGTACTAAAAATGACCTATCTATGAAATTTTGTGTCAAACTTTCTTCACAAAGCACAAAGTTTCCAATCCTGAAATATATGTGAAACAGGTAGATTAAACAGCATGTATCTAACATCCACTGCAACAAAAGCTGGGCATCTCTTTTTGAAAGATTAAAGCCATTAATTATTTACATCCCAGATACTTTCTGGGATTGTTTCTCAAACTGCAGGCCATATCCAATTTTTCTCTCATTAAGCTTTGCATATTCACTTTGAACAAACAAATTGCTTGGGGGGGAAATTCCAAGTTACACATCTTCCTGAATAAACTTACAGCATTAAGAAGAATTTACTAAGAATTAAATGACTAAGTAAATTACTAGGAAATAAATTTACTAAGACATTTAGTCTACCCTCCATTCCAAAAAATGAATCCTAACACAACTGCAGAAGTAAATATAGATTTCTCCTCTACGAGCTTTCTTCAGTGCAACTAGCTTACAGGCATCCAAGGGAATACCACAACCAAGCCAACACTGCTTCAACTTATTTCAGAGAGCTCTAGTAACTACCTTCAAAATACAATTTAACTAGTATTTTCAAAAACACTAGTTAAGAAGTACTTTCAGATGATGTGTAGGCACGCTCAGGAGTCTTCCCAATTATTTGTGGTCTATAGTTACTTTTTCCTTCTATCTTCAAAGTGTTCTACCATTCTCCAAGTTGCTATATGAATAAGAGAGATAGCATGTTACATGGAAAATCTAATAAAAAACTGTAAAATAGAGTGACACAAACTGCACCAAACTGAATTGGAAAATAAACCAGCAACTTCCTCACATCTTGGAGGCTGCTTAAAAGCAGAGCAATACTTCAGAAGGATGTTTTCCAAACACACTTCACCCCCTTCACTTATCTACACTCATTATTAAGCATAACGTGTCAAACACTTTATTCTGAAAATTCAAAACTGCCATGTATCCTGAACACACAGGGATTGCACCAATAAACTCCTTGTGATATAAAGTGTGATTACTCCTCAGATGCAGAACACGGATCCAATACCAAAAGCAACAAACCTGATCATGTTCTATGCACGCTACAACTGAAAGCATACAACACACAATTATGGTCCCAAAATCAGATTTTTGAGAAGCAATTATTATTCAGACTGCAGACAGAAAAAAAACAACCTGGGCTACTGACCACTGTCTGCAGCGCAGACTCAAAAAGCCTGTAAAGTGTGAGAGGGGAAAGAAAGATCACAGAGATATGAGATGTTCCAAGATCCTAAATTCTATGCACATGTATATAAGAATTTATTAAGCTATCTAGATCCTGATCTCTAATGACAGAGTAGTAATAAGCAGCCGTGCTACTGATAAAATTGAACTGGCATTGCCAGCACATGTGTGTGTCTCAAACCTATTTATGAATCATTCTGATTTCACTGCATTACAAGTTCTGATGCACAGCTACCGCACTCCTAGTAAAACTGTAGTTATGAAGTGGAAATTCATAACTTCAGATCGAGAAGTCACTTGATTTTTCAAAGTAAATCACTACCTAATAGCACTTCTGCAGCTTTCTCCATATATTAATTACCACAGATTATGAAGCTTCCTGTATCAAATAGACATTCCAAGAGCTGCTGTTGTGGTAAGAAGAGGAAAAAAAAAAACCAACAAGAATTAGGAAGCATTATGAAGTGGCAGTATATTTAACATCAAAAAGTCCACAAAACAGGTGACATTAAAGAAAAAACAGATGAAGCTGTCACTCCAAGTAAAGTGTGATAATTACTTGATAAATGTTTTCTAAGGGCCTATCAACATGAAAAAAAAAACAAGAAAGAGAGAAGACAAAACAGTGGAGTCCTTTCAAGTTCAAAGTCCAAGATCTTGCCCTAAATCAGAATAGTGTAATGAAGATGTGGAAGAACTCCTCATACAGCACGACCTCTCAGAGTTTGTTACTCTGAAGAAAGAATATGTATGCCAAATTTGAATATATTACTGTGGAGAAAGCCAATCAATCCCATAGGGATGGGCAGGCCTCCTAGGAAGCCGGACCCTGTAAAATGTATTACCAGATTAAGGGGAAAAAACACACTCCACACTAAAAAATTGCAGGTTTTGAACCTAATCTATCATTAGAAGTTTCTTCTCCCTTTTTAACAGCAGGGATAATGCCAATGAATTTTGGCAGAAATGTTACCTATTGATGACCTATTTTCCTTACCATAACCCCTCAAACTTCAGCGGTGTTTTAACAGAGGCATCTCAGCAAAGACCGGACTTGGAAAAGTGACCTAGCTATAAACAAACAATAGTGGAAGTGAGCTGGACCCTGACCAACTCTGAAACCTGGTAAGATAAAAACCAGAATACAACCAAAAGCTCCTAACTTTTAAGATTTATAAATATTTAGATACTACTTGCAAAAATTTAGTAACATTTATGTATAGCGTAAAAAACATGTTGGTTCATATCCAGGGATTTTTTAAGATCTCAATTTATTCACACATAAATTTATAAGAAATTAGAGTGGAAAAGTTACACCTTTCTTAAGAATTGCTATATAAAAGAGCACAAGTAAAATTTGCAAGTTATAACACGTACCATTAGCAATCTCCAGAGAAGAAACATTTGACAGCCATGCAGAGCTGTCAAATACAATGAGAACTCGGCTCCTAGGTTTATTTTCTGCCAAGCATTCCAGTTTTCCTCTCCAGCCTGCAATTTCTCTCCCCCAGCCCCAGACATAAAGTTAGCGATGAGGCTTACAAGAGACTGCGCTTCTGCTCCAGCTGTCATTCCCCTCCCAGCCAAGCTGCACACAATCAGGAATGTGGAGATCGGGCCTCCTTTTCCGTATTTACGAAAGAACCCGGTACACAGGAATGGGAAGGCAGAGCACACTGGCGGTACGTGTGCCTCTCACACCCCTGCCGTGCGTCTTCTTTATGCTCGCCCCCATCCTTCCCACACACACCACGATCCCCCACCCGCATTGTCTGCCTGGCTCCATCGCTGACTGATATGGGCACGTTCTCGCTCCTCCTCGGCCAGGGATCCCCGGTAACCCACTTCCTCGGGCGGACGTTGGGACTCCCCCGCCTGGCCGGAGTCCCCACCGGGGTTGCCACAGGCCGTCGGGCCCGCCGCGAAGGTCACGGCCCCTCACCCACCCTCACTCCCTTGGGGGGCAAAGTTGACGGCGGCGGCCGACCGGTGAGGCCGGGTGCGTGCAACGGCACCCGCGCCGCTCCGGGGG
>VZTM01010299.1:85420-143586 GCA_013400555.1 Jacana jacana | reverse complement strand
CCGGGCCGGGCCGGCCCTGAGGCGGTCCGCTCGGTGGCGGCGGGGCCCCTAACTCTCTGTGGGCACAGGCCGCAGTGCCCGGACCTCGTCCGCCCGCCCTCCCAGCCGCGCTGCGGCCTTGTGGCGCCTTGAACGCCTCCCTGGGGCGGCGCGGGTCGAGCAGTTCCCCGTGAGCGGTGCGTACCGCGGGGCGCTGACCCCCGTGGAGGCGAAATGTGAGCTGGGAGCGGTCCCTCGGCGGGGGCAGCCTGCCGGAATGGTTCTGGGGGGGCGAGTAGGGGGCCGGCGGTGTGAGGCCGTGTGTCCCCGGGGGTTTCCCGAGGCGGGAGGGAAGGGATGGTGCTTCTCCGCCCCCGTGCGTAGGTGGGCTTTAAACCTAGTAGTGCGCCTGTAGGTGGGCTTTAAACCTGCCGCCTTTCATCACCTGCTCGCTGGGGCCGGCTCCCTGGCTTGTCATTCCTAGTTATTTGTAACTTCTACCCTTCGGCAGCCAGAACTGTGCGCTCACTTATTTATTTATTTCCCCACCCCTCACCCGCCGGGAGGTCGGTGGTGTATCAGCATACAAAGTTATTTGTGAAGCGCTCAATACCACCCTGGCTGTGCACCCTACCTCTGGAAAGGATTTAGCTGGACTGTTCCAAGAAAGCATACCTTGCAAATGGAGCTGTTTTTAACAAATTAACATCACGATTTGCTGAAAGTTGAGTAACAAAGTCAATAAAACAGCCATTTGTTTCTATAGAAACTAACATCTTGGCTGAGATTGTACCGAAGCTTTGATTTATTTCGTTTTTACTGGAATTTGCTGCTTTTGCAGCCTGCTCTCACTTATTTTCAGGAAATCAGAAATTTAGGAAACCGGCTTGGAATTTTTTAGCATGTGAGGAATGCTGGCAATCACGTGGTAACGGTACAAAAAACTGTACCAGGTTCTAGATTTTACTGTACAGAATATACTCTGTACACGACCTAGTACAGAGTTATACTTCATTCTGAGGCTGTGTAATCATAAACCCTGAAAAGCTCAGTTTGATCCTCCACTATCAAATCTAAGGAATTTTGCTGCTTCCTGTTTGCCATTCCCCCTTCTTTCCTGGCTTTTTCTCCAGGATAGCCAGGAGTGAATCCAAGTCAGCTGATGTAGCTGCTTGCAGCCCAAAGATTTAGGGAGTTTGCAAAGTTTGGGATTTTTTTCACTACAGCTATCATTAACATGAGGAAATCTGGTAAAGAGAGGAAACCACTCAGTTGATGTGGTCCAGGTTTCTTACTCTTAGACACTGTTTCCCCATAAGTTCTCTTTGCAAGTGATAGTGATATTCAAGTGGATTCAAGAATACAAAGAAGTCATTTAGCTTCTCCTAGAAGGAAAATCCTGACAGGTTTCTGGAAATCACAAGGCGGGGAATAGGACTCGTTCTCATTGGTAGAACAGTGAGATGGCAGCAGCTGTGCTTTTTTAATATGGGCAGAGCCATAATTTACCTTTTTTCCCCTGTTAGGACAGAGCTAAGAGGTTTGGGATTATTTAGTGCTGCATGTGGTTGTACCAAAGCTTGTTAGTTTTATCCTGCTTTTTCTTTCTTGTACCTAAGTCTTTATGCTTTCCCTGAAAACATGTATGTTGTTTATTGCAGTGAGAGATTCTTCTAAGCTGCCTTGACCTCAGTCATTTTTTATCATAATCACTTGCATGTTTTAATAACCACCTGCATCTCAATTTTGTTATTTTTTTCCCAGACAAAATAAAATAATTAACATTAACCTTTCACAGCCTTTTCCATTGAGTAGGAAGATGGGGCACATGAACTCCTGCAGTGGGTCTTGTTGCATCCTTGGGAATACTTCCAGGAATTTTTGGTAGGGTTTGGGAAGCTCCAGATGTTTGTTTGCTCTTGGGATTAAGTTCTAGATCTCCCAAGCGTTTATGTTTCCAAAAAACGTGACCTGTTTGGTGCAGTTCTCTCAGAGGCAAAAGGAAGAGAAATCCATTACTCTCTTCCTTCCACCCTTCACACGCAAGCTTTAAAAGTTAATGGTTATGGAAACCTATTAGATAAAAGACAGGAAAAGAGCTGAAAAAGCCCAAAGGGGCACACGTCTGTTAGGACTCGGCAGACTGCTGCTGGCATTCCCAAATAAGCCTTTTCTGTAGCTGTATTTACATGATGACCGAACCCCGGGTTTAGCCATTGCCTGTGGCTGTGCCAGTGCAAATGCTCAGCATAAGCAGAAATGAAAAATAAAAACTAAAATTGATTCCACTGGAACTTGATCTTGGAGCCAGAATAAACTGGAGTAGTGCGGATGTCGGCTTTTCTTCACAGTAAGAGTTTATACTCCTGTCTAAAATGGCAACTAATCCTAGGTGTGGGTGAGAGGACACACAACCGGGTGTTCGGCTGACAATGTTGTTACTCTGACAGGAGTTTGTAGCGTGCCCTTGAACGCACCTGTGCTTCTCTAACAAGGACCCAAGGCTGCATCTTGTTGACTGGGAGGACCAGTGAGTGGCAATGCATTGAATGCCTGTCTTGGCCACTGGTGCATTTCTTAGAAGATGATCACGCACAACTCCGCGGGGTGTAGATGGTGCTATTTTCAGGCCTACTGATAAAGCCACAGCTTCCTTAAGAAGGTGCAGCTATAAATACACCGACACCCAACCAGCAGAACAAGTTCCTTGCTGGGGTACTTGTCTGTGCGAGTGTTTTTGCCAGCTTGGAAATACCATAACTGCTGTGGGATTGTTGCTGTCCTGTCTGAAACTGAGTTTTGATGAGAGCTGCCATTTCCTGGTGTTTTCCAGCTGGTAGAAGCACATGGGTTGGAAGAGACCTCTGGAGGTCATTTCATCCAGCCTCCTGCTCCATAAATGTCCAGTTCCAGTAGATCAGCAACTTTCCCATTGGAAACTGCTTCCGAATAATGTGTGTCGGGACAAACTTATTCCCAATCTCTTGCTAGATTCGGTTGGTGGTTTGCACAGAAGGCTGTTAGTCCTCCAAGGAGGGGACTCAAAGGAAGGGACCTGCTGGAGATGGGAGAACTGGGATGGGAGGGGCTTTCTGCTGTAAAGGGTGGAAGCAGCTGCGGGCAGGTGTAGCACGGGCTGCGGCTGATGGGGCGAGCTGGGGTTGCGGAAGAGGCCCTCAGCAGAAGAACAGGCTTCAGGCAGCTGAGGAGAGCCTCCGTACGCGCTTTCCAGGCTGTTAGCTCCAGCTGTCAACAGAGATGACATCAGGCTGGCAGCCTAAGATTGTATTTTGCTGTGGAAGAAATGAGGCCAGCGTTCATGGAAATGTCAACAAGAATGCTGTGCAGAAGGCTGCAGCTTCTAGATTATTCCTGAGGCTGAGCTGAAGTTCTTGTAGCGAGGAACAAAAAGACATTTTGTTTTTCAGCACTTTGTGCCACAGACTGAAGCAAAGTGGGTCCCTTGCTGCCTCTTGCTCCCCCTCTCTCTAGGTGTAGCCCAAGAGTAGGTTTTTGGGGACTGGGGACATCAGCCTTTTAAACTACATAGGTATGTTTTGCTACACAAGCGCCTGCATGATTTGCAAGTTAACATGAGAAATCAGACAGTTGCAGCCCCGGAGGGCTGTGCTGCCAGCCATTGCATCCCGCTCCCCTGGGCTGCATTTTGTCACGCTCATGTCCCAGGTTGTTGTAGCCTGACTTCTTTTATACATTGCTTATTTATGACAGCTGAAACTTCATCTTGATGCCAAGTATCACGTGTTTATAATCTGTTATTTTCTGACTCATACCTGGCTGTCAAGTGAAGAGGTCACTGTAATAGAAAAATCGTTCGTCGTGTGCACAAAAGGATGCTGCGCTTCACAAAAGTATCGTTTAAGGCCACAGAAGAGCATGTAGCTTACTAAGGTTCATAACTGGTGAAAATTTGGTTTCCATGTTTGTTTGGTTTTTTCCTCACAGAGGATTCTTTGGTGTTTAATAGTGCACACACCGTTTCTGTCTTCCCTGTGGATTCTCCAGTGACTAAAAAAGTTAAGCTCTGCTGGCGTCTTCCCCTTAGAATCATAGAATCAATTCACGTTGGAAGAGACCCTTGGGATCATCAAGTCCAACCATCAGCCCTACTCTACAAAGTGCTCCCCTACACCGTATCCCCCAACACCACATCCAATCTACTCTTAAACATAGTCGGGGATGGCAACTCTGCCACCTCCCTGGGCAGCCCATTCCACTGACTGACCACGCTTTCTGTTAAAAATTCTTTTCTAGTGTCCAGCCTAACCCTACCCTGCTGCAGCTTGCAGCCATTCCCTCTCGTTCTATTGCTAATTACCTGTGAGAAGAGACCAGCACTGATCTCTCTACAGTGCCCTTTCAAGCAGTTGTAGAGAGTGATGAGGTCTCCCCTCAGCCTCCTCTTCCTCAAACTAAACAGTCCCAGTTCCTCATGAGATTTATGCTCCAGGTCCTTCACCAGCTTCATTGCCCTCCTCTGCACTCACTGCAGCACCTTGATATCTCTCTTGTGCTGAGGTGCCCAGAACTAGACACAATACTCAAGGTGTGGCCTCACCAGAGCTGAGTACAGTGGGACAATCACCTCCCTACTTCTGCTGGTCACACTATTCTTTATACAAGCCAGGATGCCATTGGCCTTCTTGGCCACCTGGGCACACTGCTGGCTCATGTTCAGCCGCATGTCGACCAGCACCCCCAGGTCCCTTTCTGCCAGGCAGCTCTCCAGCCACACTTCCCCAAGCCTGTAGCGATGCATGGGATTGTTGTGGCCCAAGTGCAGGACCTGGCACTTGGCCTTGTTGAAGCCCATGCCATTAACATTGGCCCATCAATCCAATCTATCCAGGTCTCTCTGTAGAGCTTCCCTATCCTCATGCAGATCAACACTCCCTATTAACTTGGTGTCATCTGCAAACTTACTGATGATACACTCTATGTCCTTATCAAGATCATCAATAAAGACATTAAACAGAAATGGTTCCAATGCTGAGCCCTGAGGAACACCATTTGTGACTGGCCACCGGCTGGATTTAACTCCATTGAGCACAACGCTTTGGGACCGTCCTTCCAGCCAATGCTTGATCCAGCAGATTGTATGCTCATCCAGGCCATGACCAGCCAGGTTTTCCCTGAGAATTCTATGGGGAACAGTGTCAAATGCTTTTCGAAAGTCTAGGTATATAATATCCACAGCCTTCCCCTCATCCAATAATCGGGTCATCTTATTGTAGAAAGAGTTCAGGTTCATCAGGCAGGACCTGCCTTTCATAAACCCATGTTGACTAGGCCTGATCCCTTGGTTGTCCACTATATGGCTTGTGATGGCACTCAAGATGATCTGCTCCATGACATTCCCTGGTATCAAGGTCAGACTGTCAGGTCTATGGTTTTCCAGATCCTCCTTTTTGCCTTTCTTGTAGATGGGTGTTAAATTTGTTACCTTCCAGGCCATTGGGACCTCTCCAGTTAGCCATGACTTCAGGAAAATAATGGAAAGTGGCTTGGGGAGTATATCTGCCAACTTTTTGGGTGTAACCCATACGGTGCACTTGTGTGCATCCAGGCAGTGTAGCAGGTCACTGATCACTTCCTCTCTAATTGTGATGCCCTCATTCTGCTTCCCCTCCTTGCCTCCTAGCTCATGAGGCTGGGTCTCCAGGGAAAAAGACTGAGGCACAGTAGGCATTAAGCACCTCAGCCTTTTCCTCATCGTTTGTGACTCTGTTTCCCTCTGCATACAATAAAAGAGGGAGATTTTCCCTAATCCTCCTTATGTTGTGAATGAATTTATAGAAACATTTTTTATTATGCTTAGCAGTTGAGCTCTAGCTGCACTTTGTCTCTCCTAATTTTCTCCCTGCATAGTCCCACTACATCTTTACAGTCCTCATGAGAGACCTGCCTCCTCTTCCAAAGGTCATATACTCTCCTTTTGTTTTTGAGATCCAGCCAAAGGTCTCTATTTAGCCAGGCCAACCTCCTCCCCCACCTACTCGTTTTTCAGCACATGGGGACAGCCTGCACCTGTGCCTTTAAGATTTCTTTTTTCAAGTATGTCCAGCCTTCCTGGACTCCTATATCCTTCAGTGCAGCCTCCCAAGGGATATTGTCAAGCAGTCTTCTGAACAGGACAAAGTTAGCCCCCTGGATGTCTAAGGTGGCAGTTTTACTAACCTCTCTCCTTGTTTCTCCAAGGATCGAGAACTCAATCATCTCATGATCACTGTGCCCTAGACGGCCTCCAACCTTGACTTCTGCCGCCAAGTTCTTCCTTGTTCACAAGAAGCAGGTCCAGAAGGGCACCTTCCCTGCTTGGCTTACTTACCAGCTGTGTGAGGAATTTATCCTCCACACTTTCCAGGAACTTCCTGGATTGTTTCCTCTCTGCTTCCTCTGTGTGGTATTCCCAGCAGATACCTGGGAGGTTAAAGTCCCCAAGAACAATGGCAAGTGATTGTGAGATTTCTCCCAGCTGCTTATAGAAAGCTTAATTTCCTCATTCACAGTTGCCACTGAAGGGATAGAAGAGAACACAACTTGTGTTCCTGATCCCTTAAGCAGCCATTCCAAGGCTCTAGAATATCTTTTAATTGATTTTGGACTCCTTCTACCCACTTCATCATTGCCCACCTGAAATACTAAAAGAGGGTAATAATCAGAGGGGTTTACTAGGGCAGGAAGTTTGTCCAACACATTGCTAACCCGTGCCCCATGGAGGCAGCAGATTTCCCTGTGAAGCAGGTCAGGATGGCGTATTGGCCCTTCTGCCTCCCTTAGTAGAGAGTCACCCACAACAATAACCCGACTGCTTTTCCTTATGGAGACAGTTGCAATGCCATGTCTTAGGGCAACTCAGTCTTACTGGCATTTCTGGCCTGGGTGTACCATCCTCCTCTCCAACAGCCATTCCCTCTTGCAGGACTCCATACCTGTTCTGCAAGCGGGAAGGTGGGAAGGGGATTCGCCTGCTTCACCTGTTTCCATTCCCCCCCCTTCTCTGAAATCCCCTCCTACTGCCTGATGACAAGAGGGGAGGGGGTCCTCTGATTTATGGGTGGGCTCAACATCTTCCCTTTCTCCCAGGGAGTGAGTACGTAGCTGCAGTACTGACCAGTTCTCCTGCCCTCTCTGATGCTTGGGTCAATTAAGCTAACAGAGACCTCTGAGACCAGAGCCTCGTGTCAAAATTTGGCCAAATGAGGCTCGTGTTCAGAAGTTAAAATGGTGAGCTAGACGCTTTGATACACGGCCTGCTAATATAACACTTGCTACTGCACATGGACTGAAATATATGTTTAAAATCAGGCAAACTGCAGGTACCTGATCTCCCTTTCCCTTTCCTGCCTGAGCTGCTCGGCATTTCCTGTCCTCAGCTCTGCAGTGAAGGACTCCCAGGCTAGAAATTAGCATTCTGCATCTGTTTCTCCTTTCTTTGATATACAGTCAGGGTTACTTTCTTCTGTTTAGGGGAGTTGGCATGGTATATCTGGGGTCGAGGTGAGGTCTCAGCCAAGTATTCAGTGGAGTTTGTAGATCCACCAGTGTCTGTCAGACTGAGATCTTGTTTCGGCAGATCCCTCACTTGACATTGGTCTTCACCCTTTTTGTAGCCCCTTACTTAGGTCCTTCTCTTTCACACTTCTGAACACCTTCTGACTATGCATCCCAGACATCTCTTCTTATGCAGGCTCAACCACAAAGTTCACATGATGGCTTATGTATGTGTAGAACAGACCTGTCCATCGACAAGTGCAGCTGAGCATGGTGAAAGGAGCTCACCAGGCATCTGTGCAGGAGCTGAACCTCCTGGGAACAGAGGCCATGGATAACCACCTTGTGCCACTGTCCCTGGAAGGCAGTGTTGGGAGATCTCGCGTGTACAGTGTAAGTGGTGGGTGGCTTTGTGTTGGCTGTGTAACCTGGACAGGTGTTCCTGTGCAGGCAGCTGAAAAGCAGAGTTGTGCTTGTTTACATCGGAGCAGCTTCCTGTAAACTCCTGGTAAGGTAAAAGCAGAATCTGATCGTGCAACTGAAAAGTGGGCATGTCTGGGTTCCCTCTGGAATTCCTTCTCCTGCTCATCTGTCTGCAGGCTTCCAAGGGAGTCTGGATAATTAGCTGGAACAAAACAGAGTTTTTGTTTCCTTGTTAGTTCCATTTGATTGGGTTAGTTACTCTTGCCTTAGCCATATTAGCAGTTTTGAAAAAAAACATGCCTTTATAAATTGTGAGGGTAAACTGTATTCACAGCAATAATTCTGTATAGCCCCTGATTCATGTACCACCTTCTGGAGCCGTTGCAGAGTAAATTTGTTTCTGGCAGGGCAAGGAATGGAGACCTTCCAGGGCAAAAGCAAGTGAATTATCCCATGGACTCCACTGGGGCCAAGATTTATCTTTCTGTGTAGTAGCCTACTTTTTAGCTACTGTTCCTCTGCTGTCAAATGGCCACCTGTCATGGGCAGCTATTTATAATATGGAAAGAAATAGTCTATCGTTCTTGCACTTGGTTTTAATTCCACTTGAAAAAATATTAAAAAAAAAAATATATCAAGAGGAGTCAACTGTAGCATAAAGCAGTGAGTATTCAGAGCCCAAGCACCCACAGTGCTGCATTTGGAGGGGGATTGTGTGGACCAGCCCTTGTGTGTGTGATGGACTGTGCAGCCACAGCTTCCCTGGAGGCTGTGCTGCACTTGGGGAGTGCAGGTTTGCATGGGGCTTCCCAAGGAGGGAACCCCATGGAAACCCCAAAGGAGTCCAGGTTGTGTGCTCTCAGGCTGCTTCACAATGTGAACTGGAGGAGGGTGGTGAGAGGGGGATGAGTTTCAAGCCCAAACTGCTGATTTGAGTGATAGCACAGGCACACAGAGAAAGATGAGCTGCTTATGAAATAGCTCCCAAACAGCCTCTATGTACAGCTGACATTTTAAGCAAACCAGAGGCTGTTACTTGAGAAGTGATAAACAGTGGCTGTTCAGGAGAAATTTGGCTCCTGCAGAATAAGTGTACACAGAGGCTGCAAATTCACCCTCCCATCTGAAATAGCTCTTCCACCTTTCACCAGCCAGAGCCTCCCATCATGGGTGTGCGGACACAGTTTCAGACACAGCTCTACAGGAGCGACAACCTCCTCATCCCTTGGACAACCCCATTCCCTTTAAATGTTGGGTTTTGCTTTCGGGAGAGATCTCACCACTCTGCTAAAAATATTGTGAGCTTTTTTTCTTCTTTATTTCCCCCCTTCAATTACTGAGGACATTTATGTAGGACAGGGCGGCTGTTTTTTCACTGTTCCTCCATGTGCCGGTAGCATATTCCCAAGATGAGAACATAATTGCAGTGGGTCAATCCAACCAGTCGTGGAAGGGATTAAATGTCAAAAAAAATAGATGTTGACTTCATGTGAAGAGAGGCAGCTCTAACAGATGAAATAAAGTGTTAGGATTTTTATGGTGATTAAGCTTCAGAGATGAAAGGGAGAAAGAAAAAGTGTGTAGTGGGGTCAGTGGTCAATAGGAGATCCAGTACACAGAGATCTGTGTTGGGAACTGCTTTGGTAGTTAACATTTAGCTTCAGTGCAACCAACAGAGAGAAGAAAATCTGAATAAATAGTCTGGTAGGTTGTGGGTTTTTTTCCCCATTGCACTGTAGGAGTTAGTTAATGTGGACACAGCTAACTGATGGAGAAACATCTTACTGTGAGTAACAGCAATTGCGACACTTGCCTGGTGTACATGCCTGCCTGTGTGTTGGTGCATACCTGTATAGATAGGGGGATAGTGAATGTGAAACTGCAGGCAGATTTGCAAATACCAAATTACTTGCTCCTAACTGAGCATACAGGTAGTTTCACTTGCAATTAATGTTGGCTGCTGCCATAAGCTGGAGTGAGTTGGGGTGTTTGTGAATTTATCAGGCTTTAATTGTTTGGGCTGAAATGCTTGATACTGCATGTCTGCCTTTGCCTAATTTTTAACTGAAGAGTCAAGTAAAAGGTTTAGCTATTGCAAAAAGCAAAGATAGAAAAAGACGGCCCTAAATCATCTTTGAAACATTTTATTGAAAACTGTGATGCCACTAGAGTCAGAAGGAGGGCAGTCAGTATACTGTCACTTGCAGGAAGCTTCAAAGTTCACCTAATTTGGGTTATGAGCACCGGGTAAAAGAAAAACTGAACTAAGCACACCAGGTAGAAACTTGTTAGCGCTTGGCAGACCTGTTCACTCAGGATTACGTACCTACCCATGTCCTTCTCCCCATACAGCTTGTACTATCTACCTAGACCTAGCTAGATTTGCCTGAAGCTGTCCCTGATGTGGTGCCTTCCAGCTGGCAGGGAAGGAGGTGGCGAGACCTCCTGCCCCTTGGCTGCTCCTCTGGGCAGGATGCCTGTCAGGCATGCTGCCAGGGGGAGCTGGTCTTGAGTGGGAATATCTTCTTGTGTCTCCTAGCTTTTGGGACTGTGAAGTCATGAGCAAAAGTGCATTGGTTTGGGATGTCCCATTTAGAAACACGGTACATTTTTTAATGCAGAAATCACGGGAATGAGCCTGAGGAATGTACAGAAGTTTATAGTATGTGAGGCATGGAGTGGGAGTTCAGACAGGCTTCAGTCATAACAGCAGGTGAGTTTACTCTTCAATGCCTATCTTACCCATTTGGCTTCCTATTTCCTAGGAGTTTTTCTGCTGCTCTGACAAACTATGATTTAAAACATGCTCAAGTGCCAGTTCAGGCTAATAACCCCTTCTCCGACACTGAAACACATCGCTGCAAGTAGAAGACACCGTGCTTTGTGTCTGTCTCCCACGGTGAGGGAGAGAAGAGCTGACAATAATGGGGCGCAGCCCACAAAGACCAACTCACAGACTGTAACTGAATTTGCAGTAGGAATCAGATCCAGACAACAGATCCCCGAATTTAGGTGTCTAATCTCCCACTCTGGTCGGCAGAGACTCAGTTACAACAGCCAATGGAGCTGCAGTTCAGCTGACAAAACATAGGTATCCATCCTCTGGTGAGATGAATCCCTCCTGGCAGTGGGAGGTGGGACACTGAGCTCATACTGATGTGTCAACACCTCTGGGTACACTTCTACAGCCTGGAAGTAAGCCCACCCCTGATAAGGACATACTGATGACAGGGATTCAGTCTCCTGCTGCTGGCATTGTTTCTCCAGCTTAATGAGAGGGGTGGGCTGGACCCCACTCACAAAGGCTGGATCTGCTGAGCCCTCTGGATGGTCTGAGTGTGTGTCAACCAGCTTCAGCCCCTCTGTGTGGGGCAGATGAGGATGTTAGACCTTATTTAGAGTAGTCAAAATGGCCCCAGCAAAGAACACCCAAGGCTCTGCATAAAGAAACAATGTCGTTGTGTTAAAATGATTTCTACAACCTCAATTGACGAGTTCAGACAAACAGACTTAACCGAGCCTTGGTAGTATATGAAATGTTAATATCTACCACTTATTTTTGAAGCTACGGTTTAGATTTTATTTTCAAGACAAAAGAGTCATTTAAAATTATGCAAATGAGCTGCCAAACAGCAGGCATTATGCAGATTTGTGGAGGCAGGCAGCAGAGTGTTAACCCTCGGTGCTGCAGCTCGCTGCAGAGGGAGCGCCACCACAAACAGCACTCACCCTGTCAGTTCGCTTCAACCCTTGTGCTCTCTAATTGCAATGCTCCTGTGGCCGGGCCTGGGGTGGGAGGCCAACCTAAGGTGGGTTTAGGCTGAGGGAGGAAGTGTATTTGCCACAATGCTCGCTTTGCAGTGCTGCCCAGCACAAGCTGCACCCGAATCCAGCCTGGGCATCTGAGAAAAGACAAGCATCGTGGCTGTCAGCTGCTGTTTCATTGAAGTTGTTTCCAGAGTATTTGAAGTGACTGTCATGGGAGAAATATTAAACTGCTTTTCAAATGTCAGCAGTGCAGTAACACTTCAAAAACAATCGACACTGTCAGCGAGAAGTCCTCCTAGCTCACTGGGCTGGCTGGTGTACACAAGATGCAGTAGCAGCCTTGACTTTCCGGAAAGGAAAGCTATTAAAAGAGCTACACGTTGTGCTAATTTGTGGGTTCAATAGCTCATTATCCCACCCAGCTATAAAGGTGGTGGGAATACCTCTCAGCCAGGAACAGATGGGTTTTGATAGAAATCCAAGGCCTGATCTGCTCTGGAAGTTTGCCCTGGTCTCTGCAACCGATGCCAACAGCTGGCATTGCCACATTGGTGCAAACACTAGGGCTGAGCAAGTAATCCAATGCTTCATAGCAGCGAAGTATGGCAAATGGCAGGAGCTGGCAAGTCCCCAGAATGCACAAGGGTGTAAGTGCAGCTCATCTCTGATGGAGGTGCCTGATGCTGGGTTAAAATAGTCATGTTGGCAGCCAAGCCCGGGGAGAAAGGCAGATTCACGCAGGGTAGTTGTGGACAGGCTGGGTTTATGCCTCAGCTGTGCCCAGGTGGATGCCAAGCCCTGTGAATACAAGGTTTGTTCAGTGACAGGCAGGCATGGATCCTGCTGAGGTCAGGAGGGAACCTGGCTGCAGCATGGGGGGACTTGATTCCACATTTCCTCTTGCACTTTGGTTGCTCCTGGCTCTCTATGAGAGAGCCCACAGAGCAGCACGGGTGCCAAGGAAAACACCAAGGCACTTGGCATTTGGTTTCCAGTTGTTAAATGGGGGGGAAGTAATTTTTTCCCCTCTGCTATCTTTGAACAAATATGTATTTGTGTATTGAATTATTTCAGCAACAAAAAATGTTTCGGTGCTGCTCCAGGACATGGGGATAATCTGTGTGCCTCTCCTGCATCCCCTTACAACTCTCAAGCCTGCTCCATTCACCAAATTGCTCCCACACTTCTTTTCTAGTTAAGGGTTTAATTTCAAGCTGCCTGTCTGAGCCAGTACAAAATACTGGATAAATGCTTCAACATATTCAAACCTGGATGTTGACAGTGAACTTACAGACTTAAAACCTCTGGCCAGTTTTAAACTGGATACACAGGCATGCACATGGAGGTTAGCGTGGTTTAGCTACTTTGGATTTGCTTGGTTTTGAGAGGTTTTTGGCTCAAAAATGTGATGTCATTCAAGTATTAGGAAAGAGTTGTCCGAAGCACACGATCAACATCTGCTGCTTTCAGATATGCCAGAGGAGCCCAGCAAGAGTGTAATAGATGCAGAGGTCAGAGGAAACATTGGTCCTGTGTATTCTTTTTGTTTTAGAGGTGGACTTGAAGTTTTCCCATTGCCCAGCAATTTAAGGAACAGACTGGCAATTGGTTAGTGAAAAAGAAAAGCAAGAAACCCACCTACATTGCTTCAGGCTTTTGTTAGTTTTGGAGGGAATAGCTGAGAAGGATATCAATCAGACACTGCTGGTGTTGCCACCTTTAAAGAACTAAACTCGTTTAAGTAGGCAGAAATACTGTTTCATGATGGCCCACATCTCAAAACAAATCTGAGCATGAAGACAGTGGAGGGAAGTTGCTAGGAAACCTCACAGCGCACTGGAGAAGTTTTGCAGTGCAGACACCTGTAAGAGAGTCGTCACCACCTGCCAGCCTGGGCATTTCCCAAAAACCACCATGAAAACTTGCAGTACACATTCATTTCCAGAAATGAAGCATCAGGAAATGCCTCACAGTCCATTTTAAATCAAGGTAGCTTCAGGGGACTGCAAGCCGTTCCCAGAACCGTCCCTGAAGCCTCGACACAGGGGTCCTGTCCACACTGGTGCTGAAGCCCTGACATCTGTGTTCAGGCAAGTTCCAACCAGGCTGCTTTGTTAGCACTTGCCTGCTAATCTTAATTAGGGTCTTAGGAAAGATCCTTGCTTCCCTGAGTTCTAACCTTGAGATTTCAACAAGGTAGCTTGAAGCCAGACTAATGCTCTGGAGGCAGGGCCACCCACTTCCATCTCTTTTGCACTTAGTCTCAGGGTGGGTTTCACCAGCCTGCCACCACCCTTCCTCACGACGTCTAAATGCCTGCCCAGTACATTCCCCACTCCTCCCTGCCCATCTATCAAGATGACCCATCATGGCTAAAGGCCATTAGCATGCAGAAGGTGGACCCAAGTATCTCCACTCCTTCAAAGATGTGCAATAAATCAAGAGAAACCAGGAATACGTGCTGAGCCAGAGGATGCTTCTTTGAAGAAAGATTCGTTTTAAAAACAGGGATTCATCACATGGCAGGAAAGGCACTCTTGAGAAGAGGTGACACTGATAGGTGATGCTGATA
Organism: Jacana jacana; assembly: GCA_013400555.1. NCBI lineage: Eukaryota > Metazoa > Chordata > Aves > Charadriiformes > Jacanidae > Jacana > Jacana jacana. The sequence continues at coordinate 129,329 of VZTM01010299.1, read as the reverse complement.
TGTGAAGTGTGGCTGTTACAGGATTTTCCATTCTGGTTTATCTAGTCCCTTGGCACATAAAAAAAAGGAAAGATCTAGATCTTGAGTTTAACTTAAAAAAAGCTCTTAAGAAATCCTTTTTTACACAACATATAATTAACGTATGGAACCAGCCCTGGATATTCCTGACAGGTTTAGACTAGCTCCACGCTCAATGGTTTAGCAGTGTTTGTCTGTCCCCATGTGATACTGTGGGAGGGAGGACTCAAGACATTCCGTAATGGCAGAAACTTTGTCATTAATTTAAAAAAAAGTGTTTTCTTCCAAAACAGTTTCTCAAACAAGAAAACTTTGCAAGAGATATAGCAACATCTGGAGCTTTCCTGGTTCAGAGCAGGTTTTCTGCATTCAACAAGGGTTACATGCACAGAAAGCATGTTTTCCATGTGGTGTTATTTCCAGTGGCGTTAGCTGGACTAAGGTTACATCCAAAGTCTCTTGTTTCTCACACTTTGGGATTCAGAAAACAGCACCCATTGTCACCTGTTTTTACAGCACAAGTGCCTACACCTGAGCTAGTTCCCCGCACCTTCTTTACAGCCAGTGGGGAGAAACAGAGACCCGGTGGACTCAGCTGTACAGCTACTGGTGGGATTAGCAGTGTCCTAAGAACAGCTCTCTCCTGCACTGGCTGCAGAGGACATTTAGAGAGGAGATGTGTTTGCTGTACAGGTTTGAAAGTGAAGCAAGTAACTATCAAGGTGATTGCTGACTACATCTGCAGAGTCATCCATCTGTCCGGGCTCCAAAGGTGCTGGGTGACTCGCAGGTCCTGCTCAGTGTCAGATGGCCAAAGCAGTCACCTCTTGAAGCCACTCACCCTTCCCCTTTGGTAGCCACAGTTGCCCCCAGACAAGGATGTGCTCCTCTGGTGAATCACCTCCTGAGCCGCAGATGTTAATGTGTCACTACATGTCTGTTGGATCCCTGTGTTCACCACCTAGTGCTGGTGCTGAGCAGGTCCCACTCGGATGCAGAGTTGCTGAGTAGTGAGGAGAAACGGGAAAGGCAAGTTCAAAGGCAGGTGTGACACAAAGGAAAAGGTGATGATAGTAACACCAAGCCAGCAGCAACAGCAGCTGCTGCATGAGCTGGCAAAGCCCTGTGCAAGCCACCAGTGTCCACTGGACCCTTCACATCAGGATGTGTTGTGGCAGCACCATATCTCCAGCTGGAAATAAGAAAGAGTCTTCTCCAGAGTATCCAGCCCAGGCAGCACTGCTAGAGGCAAGGCATCACACCAAACCTAACCCTTGCTCATTAGCACAACGTCCCTGTATATAGGTAATTGTCTCTTCCAAAGCATCATCCCTCACAGACCTGAGCCTGGGTGGTGCTCCTGCTCTGCTGGGCACATGTGGGCCATCTCAGAGATCAATGCTTCTAAAATAGGGTGCAATCAGTACGAACGCTACGCTGCATCAAAGCACAAGCTTAATTTGAAACTCCTCAGTAATACAAGAAGTNTAAAATAGGGTGCAATCAGTACGAACTCCTCAGTGATACTCTGTACTCTGACCCTGTCTCACAATTCTGCCAAAGGAGAGGAACAACTGACATTTTACACAGTGCCATATGGAGGGATTCAGAATTCACCTAAAACGAGGACAATGAGAACAACTGTTTTGTCTGCTCTTTGATCCCTTTCATAAATACAACCTCCTGGATGTGGTTAGAAAGGGTCCATGCTATGAGCTGGGGGGGGTTGTAATCACCGCTGACTGGAAGCGCTTGTCAGTCTGATTTGTGCATTTTTCCCAGTCTGTTTTATAATACAACCAAATTACTGCTCCCACATCATAAGAGATACTTCACAGGTTTCTTGGGAGAGGACACCAAGCTCCAAGACTAATCTTTTTTCTCTTGAAGAAGAATTTTTCCCATATTTATTCTAAAATATTTTAATTTGATAATTACCCACAGAGGATTAAAATAGATTCAAACAAATCTTGGGTAACACCCCTTTACAGAGTCGTCTTGCACTCTTCCTCTGCCTGTAGCTGTAGTGATGTTCATTTCTGCTGCCATCGCTGCTCTGAAGCTCTAGCCCCCTTTGGTAAGAGCCATGGACGCTTCATGTAGCCTGGAGAAGTTTACTTATAGCTTCAGAACTGACTTCTTTTGGTGTTGATTCAGTCTTTGTGTCTAGGTGTTTCCCAGATTGGAAGACAGCCATGAAAAAGTGAAACAAATAGAATGAAAGAAAAATCCATAAATTGAGGAACTTCACATTTCACAATATTTAGCTGGTGAGTGTGTCTTGTAGAGTGGCATGTCAGGATGTTCCTGATTCCTAGAGGTATTTTAAGGTAGAGATTCAGATCCCTGTGACTGGCCTTCTACCAGCCTTTCCTTATGCTCACCAGTGTCGCTAGCGCTGCAGAAACAAGCAACCAGAAGCTCTTCGATTTTAACCATGGGGTTATTTACACATGTTTTGAGGATACTGAAGGTAAGATCTCTGAGGTCCTGGGACAGACTCACTGGAAAAAGTAAGGCTGACACAGCTCCCGTTTCACCACTGCTAAAGGTGACCCAAGCTTCGTGTCATGATGTAGGACCTGCACAGCTTCATAGCTAGTCCTTCTGGGCTGCTGCCTTTGCTGCACTTTGCTGGGGAGATCCTCGCAGCAAACAAGAGCTGCTCATCCTTCTTTAAATGGGAAAGAAAAGCTTCATAAAAGGAAGGCAAAATTAGGGTTGGACTTTTCTTCTCATCACCAGGGCCCATTCCTTTTCCTATCCAGGCAGAGAAGCTGTTACAGAAATGATGGGAGGGTGGAGGTGACTGCTGACCACGTGAAAAAGGCATCATTAATAGTTTGGAGTGTCCAGCTGACATTGTTGAACGGTATAGATTTATTTCTCATTTTGCATTAAAACTGACAGATTTTTTTCGTCCTATGAGGACAGACATGAGCAGAAACTTTTCACATAATCACCAATTTCACTGAGATATGACAGAATTATCAAGCACTTTAAATCTTGATATGACTCCCATAAAAGACCAAACTACCAGCATCTAAACAAGGGACTTAAATAAGCTTGGGTTTGATATTTCTATTATGTTTCAATTTGGAATGAAAGCAGATTTGAAATAATCAACTTTTCCAAGAAAATATGACCTCTGAGACTCCTGCAGCTCTAATCTTCCTTGCATAAGCCTCAAGAAGGCCAATGATCCCTACTGACAGGCAAGTTGTCTTCTGTGCTCAGTGATGCTGCAGCCAGTCTGGCACACCTGCCACTAAGGGAATTCTCATTTGCATATTGGAAGCTCAGGATCATCTTCCAAGGTGGCATCACTGATTGCCAACACCATCTTTTGGGGATAAGCATACTTATGGAAAAACAGAGGTCTTCTGTGGTGTTTAAATAACCTCTGCCCGTCACTGAGAAGTGCGTATGCTTTACCTTCATCCTGCAGAGGAGAAGACAAAAGGTGGCCTTGACCATACAAGTTCTTTTCTGTTGAAGTGGGTATGGATGTTGCAGACATGAGAGTTCTCACTAGAAGTGTTCTCTCTTATGTTCTACTAGCATACTGATTTCTACTGCAGGAAAGCTGGGTTTCGTTTGTAGAGGGCTGTCCTGAACAGCAGCAGATGTCAGACATTAAGTAACAACATCAAATGCACTCTTTTATGGAAAATAACACCTTGTTCTTTATTTACATTTGGGTAGACAATATACCTGAAATGGAAGAGCAAGACCCAGCAAATACACTACGTACTGAACTGCACAGGCATCAGTGGTTCTTGGCTCTTGTTTTCAGATGGGCATTTGTCCTTGTGGGGTGAGTTGTGTGCTGCTGGGCAATACTCACCTCTCTCCTTCACTACCTCAGAGCTGGAAGGCACAGATAGTCCATCCTCTGCAGCTGCTACACCGTTTACATCTCTCCAGGGCACCAGCTCAAGTAGTTTGCTGAACTACTTGAACTAAGTGGGAGCATTTGGAATAGAGTATTGTGGGCTGAAAACAAAAGCTGAAGCAAGGGGATTTTCAGAGCAGCTCTAGGGCCTGAAGACTGCTGCAGTCCTGTTTGTGCTGCAGAAAGGTGATCCAGGTGCCTGGAAATGACCCTGCTTGTGACAGAGAGAAGACATTTCCATGTAAGCAGCAGACTGTTCTCTGTCAGCACTGCAGCAGCTTTCAGATAATACCTTTGGGAAGGGTGGACTGGGCTTATGGAGGGAGGGAGGAGCTCTCCCATAGCATCACCCCCTCCAAGTCCACATGATGGCAAGCAGCTGCTGCGAGTGCATCTTCCAAGCAGTCTGTGCTGCCCCATCAGGGCAGGAGCAATGGCAGGGGTGGCACAACCAGGTTGCTACAGAGGCTGTTGGATGAGAGCAGTGAGCAGGCAGAAATCCAGAGCCAGTGGGGAGGTGATGGGACATTTTGGGGTCAGAAGGGGCTCTAGAAAGGGCAAGCTTAGCAAACGAGCACAACTGACATGCCATGACAGTCACACTGTGGGCTTATGCTCTTCAAGGCGTGGTGCTGCAGGGTGTTCCAGTCAGGATCCCATGTATACATGGGATAAAGCATCTTTCACAACAATGCCAGATACCATGGTACCCTGAAATGTGCTGGAGAAAGATCTGTCACCACTGTAATTGTATTCAAACATGTAAAGCTGGAGTGAATAATGCCATGAGGAGGTCAGCAATTAATTAACTGGTTAGCTATAAACATAAAGGGTAACACTCCTCTTCTTCCACCTGGCCTGTTTAGACTAGACCTTTCTAGAAAGAAAAACATTTATTCAGTTAAGTGTAAGAAAGCATGACCCTGCTCTCAGGTCCTTGCTGCTGTGTGCCAGTGGGAAAGCAGAAGTGGAAGGGAGTCTGGGATGATGTGGGAAGCATTATTTGAAAGGAAGACACCTTAGAACAGCACTAGGCAAACAAGGAAAAGAAAATCCTTTTAAAGTTACTAAGCATCAGTGTGTCTGAACACTCAGAAGTGAGTCAGCGTAAAATATTCAACAAATCATTTAAATTTGAATTGAAGGAACTCAATTGCTCCATTGTGAGTTTCAAGTGGAGAGAGAATTCTGTGAGGAAAAACGTAAAAAGCAGTTATTGATATAACATGAATGTCTTTTCCCAGGAAGGTTAAAGAGTGTTAAATACATTGGTAAAACCAAGGGGATATCAAAGGATTGTCTCATTTACATAAACAGTGTGTTGAGAATCCAGAAATACCATCCCCAGGAGTTAATTCTACAGGTTTGCATGGGAAGTCAATGCCACTCCAAAGAGCAGGAGGCGGAGCTGGAGCCTGATGCCCTGGATCTGCTCCAAGCCTTTCAGCAGTACTTGGCTGGACACATAGGTGCACAGTTACAAGGCTAATTACTTCCATTCCATATGGAAATGAGGAGAGGGGAAAATGATCATTACAATCCATTTGAGCACATGGTTACTTGATTTCGGTGTGTGGCTGCAGTGCTCTGTATGCAATTGCACTCTCAGTTAAACATCTGGCTTTCTGTACCAGGGTTAGTCCAGATTGGGCTTAAAGTGATATACTTACATCACACTCAATAATGTGGTTGGGGTGTTAGGAGATTCTGGCTGATATCTGTAAATCAGTATGTCAGACACCGTCAAAACCTGCTAGATCTGCAAATACATTGACCAAACTGAAATAATGGGTGCTTGCTGTACTTGAACTGTTCTGGCTCAGAAGAGACCAAGAGAGGCTTCCCAAGAATAGGCTTATTCAGGCATTGTATTTGGAAGAGCCCTGAAGGCAGCAGTGCTTCCAGTCCAAGAGTTAGATTTGGGTGGGGTTTTTTTTTGCAAGTTTCATATCATTTGAAGTATCTTAAAGTGCAGTCTCCATGATTCCCCTGAGAAGGTGGACTCTGAGTGGGGGTATCCCTGGCTCGACGCTGAGGACAGGGTTGCACCTGGCAGTATGGAGTGGTCTGAAGGACATCTTCCAGTTTCCATCCCTCCACACTGCTTTTACATCTTAAGAGAGACATTCTTAGTTTCAAGGGCTGCCTGGAAGATCTTGACAATCGGGGATGATTAAGGGGTCAGAAAAAAGAGCCAATGAACCTCTACCGGGTTTGACTTTGCTGTGTTGGGATCTTGTTGCCTTTAAGATCACTGTGGGAGTGAGTTCAAGACAATTTATGAGACTGACAAGGGCCAGATCAGAGGTGGATGCTGTGGTGTATGCACTCCTTTGTCCTCCTCCTCCTGGGTTAGATCTGACTCGACAGGCTCCCTAGGAATGCAGCAGACTCAAAGCAGGGGGATGTTCACTGATAAGAAAAGACAATTTCAAAAGAGCATTTGCAAGTTAGGCTTGATAGTGGATTCACTTTCTTGACAGCCCCAAATATGTTTCATTGCCTGATCTTAGCAGAAGTCAAAATTCACCTTCACTTCTCTGGGCAGGGACCTGATTAAGCTGAAGCCTGCATCATATCACAGCAGTTTTACCCTGGTAATTCTTCATGTCCCAGTAGCACACAGCATCCCTATATCAGCATGTTGCCAGCAACTCACACATGGCATTTGCAACACCAGGTGACTTACCAGGAAGGAGAAACACTAAATGATTCTCTTTGCTACAGGGACTACTGGAATTACCCCAGCAGCATCTGGAATAACACAACATGTGACAGACATCCATTCTTCCCCTAGAGAAACAGAGCTGAGCTGGTTCTTGAAATGACAGACAGCACACCTTCAAGGTGGAGCTGACCTGTGCTCAAAGCAATTCCCACCCATCCACATACCTTCTCAGCCATGTTTGGTGTCCCTTTCAAGCAGGGCCAGCTTAGCAAACCCACATGAACACTAGTGCCACATCCCCATGCCTGAGAAGTCACTAGCTCCACAGTGGTGGCATTGGCTAAGTCACCTGCACATGGTTGGTTACTCCTCTAGTGTCTGCCCACAATTACCCATCCATGCCCATTAAGGGCAGACAAGCTCTCCTGCAGCTCAGAGGAAATAATTACAGAGCAGCTCACCTTTCTGCAGCACAAAGATCTTCCTGGTATGTCCCAGAGGCACCATCAGCATGACTCATGGTGGGTGATGTATCCCAGCATGATTCTTACGCCTTGCGTTGGTCATCCAGCCTGCTCCCATCTGGGGCTGGTCAAGGCCAGGACAGCATGTTGATACTGGGGAGCTGGGGAGGAAAGGGAGGTGTGGAAGTGGCTCTGGCTGTAGGAAGCAGCCCATCAAGAAATGCTTGTTTAGCGCACAGCAGATTAGCTTCATGCAGGAGTGAACTGCTTCTGTGAATTAAACTGCTTCTGGTGAGTCAGGAGCCCAACCCTTTATTGCAGAGTTGCATATTTTCAGAAACTACTGTAAAAGTAGCAGGGATTTTGGACAAGCTGTTTCACATTGATGTGGCCCCGCTTCCCCTTTACTTGGCTGATTCCTGTGCCACCTTTACAGCTCATCAGCTCCGTACATGGAGCAGCTGGATGTGGTCCAGCATGGTGCTGCCCTGCGAGAGGTGCCCTCCCACCATGATCCTCCCCTGACGAGGCAGTGAAAGGCAAAGGCTAGTGATCTCTCATGCCAGTTTTGCCGAAGAGATACCTCCTTAGCAGCTCCACCTGCAATACTCTTCATTCTTCTGACTTGGAGATGCCTTCAGTCTCCCTTGTTGCTCTGCAAGAGTGGAGACCCAACAGCCTCAGAAAGTCTCTACCTGTTTTATGGTGATGCCTTAAGACAAGGTACCTGTCTTCAGGGGGTTGACCTCACAGCCGTCGCAGAGAGAGCACTTGCATGTTGTCCTTGTCTGGTGATATGTGGTGTTAGCACACAGCTGAGGGTCTGCCCTCACCCCAGCCCATGCATGGGTAGTAGGCTGCAAGGAGCCGGGGAGTGGCACCTTCATCCTCCACCTGCATCTAGCTCTCCTCTGTGGAAATAGGTGGAATCCAACTCCCTGTTGGGAGTCTATGGAGTCTATGGCCACCATCTCTATCTCAGGGCACCATGACAGCTCTTTTTGTTTGGGTAGTTTAGCACAACAAACACTGCAGTGAGTGTAGGAGCCCACAGCCCACTGCCACCCCAGAGGCTCACAGAAGACCCTTTGGCCCTGCGAGCTGATGCCCACTCGGTGAAGAGGCCCACATGTGGTCTCAGTTGTTTTTGCAGGGATGGGGGAGTATGAACACTGAGTTGTTTAAAATATCCTTAGTTGCCTCCCAGTCACCCACTGACAGCGATGTTGCAGAAGATGCCAGTTGCTATAATCTGCAAACAGTGCTAAATGCTAGAAAGAGGCAGAAGCCACCTTCCAAAACAGTTTTAAAGTACATACAGGAGTGTCACTTGTCACAGCCAAAGCAGGTGCAGACTTATGCTCAACCCTCAGGAAATCACAGTGAGGACTATCACCACGCAAATCTTTGTAGAAAGATCATAAACATAAGATGAAAAATAACTATCTAGTCTAGCCACCCATTCATCCCTCGTGAGTGCTAAGTGAATGGTTTGCACAGGGAAGACCAAAGGTTTAAATTGGGGCGCGGGGGTTGGGGGTGTAGCTAAAAACAGCAATAGAGGCATGAAAAAAGCACTCTGCCAGCGTCCAGTTCTTGCTTAGCTGCTGCAGTAACAGGAAACAAGGCTACAAATTACTTTCAGCGCTGTGTATAGCCCAGTTTACACAGCATTAAGAACACGTCCTGCCTGCAGATGGCTTTTATGATTTTTAAACAGTGATTGAAAGTTTAATTGAACATATTCAATTGGTGTGACATTGTGCTTGCGGATGAGCAGCTCCTTGCACACACGTTTCAGGAAGCCTTTGTAAACCAGAGTTGCTACCCCTGGGCTGATTAATTTCACACAGGGCACCGTGTGACAGCCAGGAGGTTTTGGGACACATTAAGACAAGGAAAAGCCGGGCCACCACAGGCCAGGAGCAGTGCTGCGTGCTGTGTTTCAGCCTGTGATGGTGGGATGGGAAAGGGGGCAGAGGAGGAGAGCAGCAGCTTGGCAAACCTCTGCTTGGCTGACTTATGTCCACAGACACCTACTTATCCTACACAGGGAGTGTGGTGATGCCCTCTGAGTTTATTTTGCATGCAGGTCCCTCTGCTTGGTGCTCAGGGTCACAGATGGTGGTGATGATCTCCAGGTCTGGGAACAAACTCCCTGGGTGAGCCTGCCTGCAGGGAAAACCTCACATCCCCTGGCATAAAAATGCATCCCAAAGGAGGCAGCACCCCATTGGGCACCACTACCTGCAGAGCCCCTCTGCTCTCCTGTGGGGCGAGCTGGGAATCCTCAACCCCCCTGATTTCATATGCCAGGGAGGTTTGACTTCAAACTGAATTGAAGCTATTGCTTTTCCTGCAGAAATTTTATTTTGACACACATCCTTGTGTTCAGCGTCTTTGCCTCGTAACAGCTCCTGAGGTCCCTACCCCCAGGACTTGGACAGGAAAATTTAGCTCAATGTTTCATTCAAATGATCTGCTCCAGATCTTGTCTCTTCAGATGGGACTTGGCAGACAAAACTTCCCCTGTCAAATAAAGGATTCAGACTCTCACTATGCTAGAGAGACCTCCCAAAAGACTACTTCATGTGGAGCCAAAGAGACTAGAGAGTGTCAGAGTTTTAAAGACAAAATACTGCCATCAGAAAGGTATACAGACTCCGTACAGGAGGGACCCTTCACATGTTGGCAGCCTTTGAATTCAGCTTTTAAATAAAAGATTTGTCTTCAGACTGAAAAAATGATGCCTTTTATGAGTAATAAAGTATAAAGCTTTTTTTTTTTTTCCTGGATGAAACTACTGTTCAATATAAAATAAGCTGTCTCTTTTGATTTACTGAAAAGCCAAACTCATATTTCACCTTGGGAAAATAACACATCATACATCAACCAGCTTACAAGTTTGCAGATGCCTGAGCCACGAGGCTGCTGATACTGCTGAGGCTGAGACTAGCTTGGATGTCACAGGCCTGTCTGAGGGAACATGGTTCATGTCTTGGGCTACAGCACTTACCAGAGGTGATGGGATAGAAGCTGATGGTGAGTATCATTGCTGGGAATTAGAGGTTGTTAAAAAGTTTTGTCTTCCCTGTATAAAGCATTTGGCTTTTAACAAAGGATTTTCATTGCTGGTATATGCAAATGTAATTAGGTATATAAAGTTATATTTGGGTATTTTATTTTATTCTTGCATATCTTTAAATGCAAGTGATGTCCAACAGGAAGCCTTATGTATTTTTGTCCAACCTGAGATGTGACCTGTTGCCCTTTGTGGTTCTCAGGGTCCTCCTTTTGCACTCTGGTCAGCCACCAGCCTATCTGGCTCCCTCCAGGAAGCCCCCGCAGGAGCAGTCCCTGAGGCCAGCTCAGCTTTGCCTCCTTGGAGGCAGCAGATGATATTTTCTTGGGGCTATTTGGGCTTTCAGATACAGCTAATAATGTGGAAAGGCACTTCCTCTATGAGAAGGTAACAATAGGGTCTTCTCCTGCTCTCTTAAAAACATGGGGACTAAGCTTTTCCCCTGATACTTGGTTCACTGCAAGCCTTTAAAGACCATATTTCCCTGCAATACACTGCACTCCCCACTCCTGTAGTCTTCTCTTAATTGCTCCAGCAGTATTAGACCCATGAAGTTGTGGTGTCAATGCTGCTTGTGATTGAAGTACACCACAGGCACCTTTCAGGGAGCCAGGCAAACCCATCCATGGGTTATCACTGACACTGAAACCCACATGAGTCATTCTCAAAAAAAAACCAATGCAACAGCCTGACAGGACACAATGGCTTCAGAAGTCCTTGAGGTGGGAGCTGATGGCTGCAGCACCCCTGTCTGTGCTAACTGAGGGAGCAGGCAGTACCCAGCATACATGGAATTTGTGGAGGCAAAACTGTCAGCTCAGCCAAGTGCTTGCAGCAGTGCACACAGCACATGTGCCCTGTCTCCTTCTCTGCATAGTAACTGCAGGATGCAACATCCTTTGCGCTGTCTCCCATTGACTGAAATCCTCATGTTGCCCACTCTTGCCAAGGCAGCTCCTCCTTCTGACACATAGGCAGGTGAAAGCTGTGGAATAACATCTGTAAGGGGTGGGAGGAAGCAAACACCCAGGTCTGCATTTCTTAGTACGTTTGCTTAATCTGGTGTGAAACCAGAGAAAAATAATTTTGAAGGTGCTTGTTCTCAGAGTGTTCCTAGGAGTATCTTAACTGCAGCTGTCAGCTAAGGGATGTAAAGAGAACACACACACACCCTCCCGCATGTCTTTCCCCTTAAAAGCAATAAAGGCAGAGAGCTAGGAGGAAGAGGGAGAAGTTACTGGTGTGAGCAGCAGGTTTGAAGTCACATCTAAAACTTGTAGCCACTGGAGAAAACCCCAGGAGAAGAGGGCCATCAGGACAGGGAGGCAGTGTGCTTTGGTGGGGATAAGCTGTGTAGGAGTTCCTCACCCTTCCCTGACACTCCCCGGGGAGCCGGTGATGCTCCCCAGGGTGCCAGCACCCCGCAGACCAGCCTGACACATATTGACACCAAGGCTTCTGGTGGCCTTTGCCTAATGCCGTGGCAGTCTGTGCTGCAGAAAACATACGGAGGCATCTCATATCCAACGCCTTGTGCAAAGCACTTGAAAAGGAGGAAAGAAACACAAAGAGTAATTGCAGCTCTCCTTAATATACACATTTTCTGTAAGGCTGTGGTTGAACATCAGCAAACCAGGGGAGAAGGGAAGGCTGCAGGGGGCTGCAGTTTTGCTGGAGGTTGGCAGCAGCCCACTACCAGGTGTGTGTTTCCCTTCTCCCAAGGTACTTGCGGTGAGGACCTGGGAGTGGGAATCCCCACGTGTTTTAAAAGGAGACCACCACTTCAAAGCTTGAGTGGAGACCTGGGCTTTGGTCCATTGGGATTTCTGTCTGGGAGCAAAGAGGGACGACTTGCATTTCCTCTGCACTTGTGTGCAAGGGCAGGAGAGAGGGAGATGGCGTGGGCAGCTGTACTGAAACAGTGTTGTACATGAAACCACACCCAACTCATGCTCCCAATGGCCCATGGCTCCACAGCCTGGCCACTGCACGTAAACCCCTGCCATGCACCAGGGTCCCCAGCATGTCCTCCACCCAGGAGCCCCCCAGGTCTGCATGTGGGAGCTGCAGCGGCTGGGTGCAGTTGTGCATAGACCTGGTTGTGCTTCCCATGGCAACTGCGGAGCTGTGATGTGTCAGCAGGCCCATGACATCATAAGGTGCCTGCTGGAAGGCTATGAGAGCACCCGTGGCTCCACTCATACACTCACCTCCAGACGAAACCCTCGAGGCAATTTTTCTCCCCCTCACGAGTGCAGGCTGCCATGGCTACATTCGTGCCCTAATGTGCTTTGCAGCACGATGTCGTCGTTGGACGAGCACTTTTTGGAAGTCGCCGAGCTGAATTTGAGGCAGGTGGAGAGAGAGATGCGGAGGCAGATGAGGAACCTGCGGCAGCACCTGCAGCAGCTCCGTGAGGAGCTGCCCCTGTCCTGCCCGTGCACACCCTGCTGCCTGCAATGGCCCAACCCCTGCCCCTTGGAGAGAAGGGCTCTCACCACAGGGCTGGACTTGGAGCGAGAACTGAGCAGGTAGCAGATATTTCCCTACTTTCTACGGGCATCAACATCCTTCAAAGCAGGATGAAGGGAGGTTTGGTACTGGTATCAGGAGCAGAGGTGGAAACAGATAAGCAGGGTTGGAGAGAAATAGCCATTTGGGGAGAAATTAGTTGGAAGGGGAATGGGAAGGCACAGCGGGTTGATCAGCCAGGCAGCTCCTGTGCTAGAAAGTGTTTGAACTATAGTATTGTAATATTCATCTTCTCACAAACTCAAATCTAAAGTACACAACTAGATCCAAAGCTGTTCAAAAATGTCCATCTTCCATGTAAATTCAGTTTAAGCCTTTTAAACACATAATTACCTTAATCAGTAACCAAAATGCACCTGTACACGCTGGGATGCAGCACTGACACACCACAGGCCTGTGTCCGTATTTTCCCACCTTGCACAGTAGGAGGAATAAGTGCCAGGATTTTGTGCCATCTCCATTTTGACCACTGGTCTGACAATTTTATTTTGTTTATTGATTGACTCTAGCAAAAACCCAGAGGTACCCTATAGGAAGGGAGTTCTTGAATGATAAAACAACACCATTTGCATTAAGGCACAAGGAAACACTGAGAAACCAGAAGGTCTGAAAAGTCTCTTAGTCATCAGCAGTGGTGGGAGCCTCTTGCTGCATCTGTGGCATCGGTACTTTCTCCCCAGCTTCAAGCTGCTGTCTGAGTCCTCTTGAGTTGCCCCTGCAGATGATGAGATTGGCAATTAAAAATGCAACATTTTTGTTACCCATCAAGCAACATGTATCATCCCATAGTCTGCCACATGGGTCATCTACTGGGTGCAATGAAGTTCGAGGAAAAAGGAACAGAAAACCTGACCACAGGTTAATTTTGCACCGACTTAAGGAAAACCAAAAGCTGCTGGGAGATTACTTTAATCTTACCTGGTAGCTGCAGGTCATGCAGGGCTGCCGAGCAGCAGATTTCAGATCCCAGGTGTTACAGGACTGGTGCCTGAGTCCAGATGTTTATCAGTGCCCTGAGTACCACAGCTGGGTAGGTGTAGCATCCCCTTGCAGAATCACTGCACATCAAAATCCCAGTGAAGGAACAGAAATTCAATCTGCATGGAAGCTGGGGGATGGAGGGGGGGTGTGCGTGTCTCAGGAAGGGCTGTGGGATGCCAGGACAGTCTCTCTGAGTGCCAGGCTCCCAGGTCCTACCATGCTTAGGACATGCTGGTTTGAACATGAGTCAAATGACTGCCATCCGAAACGACACCACAGCAGGGTTTCAGCCCATCGCACCAGGGAATTATCCATCCCCTTCCCACACACACACAAAAAATAACGCTAGGAATAGCCAGCTCTTCCCAGCACATTTATTCTCCTCCAACCAGCAACATATAAAAGACCAAAGGGGTAGGTGGATGAACCAGCTTGCACAGAACACACACACACAAAAAAAACATCCCAAAAACACCACACCAGGTTGAATCATTTCAGGCTTTAAGTAAGATTGCTGAAATGAGTGTACCTTCCTAAGGAACCACTTGTAAAGGATTTCTCACCTTGGTGGTCATGACTGTTCCCTCATTGCTTGCCCTATTTCCTCTTCCATCATACCCATTATCTTTTTAATTTGGTGCCTCGTGTCCAATTTATCTATTATAACTGAGGTGACCCTTCCATTGTCTACTTTATAAATGGTTTTGAATAAGAGCCAGCCTTCTGTTTGAGCAGAGTTGCTGTTTGACAGTATTAAAAATCATTTTAATGGCTCAGTGAGCCTCCAGACCAGCTCTGAAGGAGCATTTTGGGGCTTTTTTTCCTTTGCCAGATGCATCTCCTATCCACTGATTGCTTTAAAGAAAACTCCTAACTGAAAAATGTGATCTGTTGTAACTATCCATTTAAAATGTAGGACAGGGCATAAGACAGACACAGATGTACATGTGAAAGAAGACCACTGGCTTCTGTGTATTTAGGTGAAAGAACTTTTCAGCTCCACGATTGCCTTATCCCAAGAGGGGACACTGAAATACTTCTGGCATGCAGGTGGGAGCTCCTTCTGATGGTGCAGACACCACCCCAAGTGCTGTGCATTAGCATCAAAACAGAACCAATAGTTTCCTATTTATTTCTCTTGTCCTTAAGGTGGTCCCTCTGGTTCCTTTGTGAGTTGGACTGAAAGGCTGTCTGCTTATTTTTATTCCAGCATTCAAAGAAGACTTAACAGGGAGTTGGACTCTTCCCATGATGACAAAGTTTTGGCTTTAGTGGATGTGGAAGGTTTTGTCCCCGAGGAAGTCACTGTAACAGTGAAAGATGGGAAGGTGAAGGTGTTAGCAGAGCATGAGGAAGAGCGCACCACCACAAGAGGGAAGGTATATAACTACAAAAACATCAAGAAGGAAATCAGCCTTCCACCAGGGGTGAGCGAGGATGAGGTGACCTACTCCCTAGGATGCAATAATGTCCTCAAGATCAAAACAGAACACAAGTGTCACCCTTGTCTCCCGAGCCCCTGAGCCACAGCAGGGAGCAGCACCCAGGTGTGGTGCCACATCCTCTGCAATGTCCCTATCAGCTTTAGGTCTGTTCCGCTAACTGTGTCAGCAGCTCCTCAGGCCACTTCAGAAATAAAAGACAGCATTCCAAGCAGATGTGTGTGAGCCTCAGTTTGAAGGGATTTGGTGGGAAAAAAAGGTTGGGGGGATACCAACAGGAAAATACCAAGATGGTTGTGGGCATACTTGCCTGTGGCCACTTACTGAGTTCCAACGGAAGGTAGTGTGGTTCAGGGTGGGGATTGCTGTTCATACAATCTCATGGATTTTAAAGGCTGAGAGGCATCATTTATGATCAGTCACATTTCAATGAGGGCCCTTCTCTCAATCCCACCACTTCCACTTAAGCTGTAGGATAATTCTAGGAAGAAAACCTTGATAATGAGCAGCTTGAGGGGAGGAGACCCCCCTCAAAAAAAAGAAACCAAACCAAACAACCCCAAGCTGTGCCTTTTGTATGCTTGATTTGGTTCTTGCAGAGTCTGCCTGGCCAGGAAGGGAAGAAGCCCTGTTGAAGGACACAGAGCTTTTCCTTAGAAGACGTTGGGACTGTGGCAGAGCGCTTGCTAGCAGAGGAAGAGATAACTGAAGGGGTTCTGCTGTAGGAATCAATAGCTCCAAATTAATAAGAAAACATTTCTCACATTAGAAGAGGGGGGAGAACTGTCAATATAATTTCTTCAAGTTAATATTAATGAAAAAGCTACGGTCCAAAGTGGGACTTCATATAGCCACAGCCCTTGCTTTCCCTAAGCAGAGGGATCAGCAGGATCAGTGGGATGGGGGTGACGCCAAGGGACAGCCTTGTGGGAGGAATGTATTTGCTGCCCTGGCCTCAGCACTTGGGCAGGCAGCCCTGCAGGAAGCAGGGTTAATTTTCCTTGCAGAAAGGCATGTAACAGGAAAATATACCTGATGCCTGCATGTGAGAACCACCCGGGCAAGCCATTTCTTCAGCGAGCGGCACCTGGTTCAGGCTTTATGAGACCCCAGGGTCAGAGGGAGGAAGGTTGCCACATTTTTTTGTGGCATGCTCCACTATAGCAGATCTTCCTTGTGGGGAACTTAACTCTTTAGGTTGTGGTGTGGCAGAAATGAATGGCTGAGGTTAACTAACCTGTCAGGGGAGAGGGTGGGCAGCCTGGGACCCAGTGCCATGCAGGTGTGCTTCCCACCTGGAACCCCTCAGCAGTGGCAAATTGTCCCCTGTCATTGGCCTGGCTGAGAAATGCAGCTATTGGCTGTCACACAGAGGGACCCCAGCCCTCGCAGGACCCCCATGCTGCTGAGGCAACACTCCTGTGGCAGCCATGAGGGCCCTGGTGCCAAGAGCTCCCAGTTGCTGCTGTACTGGGGATATTTCCCTGGAAACACTCATGCCTAAAGGGAAAAAAAAAATAGCCAGTCCTTTATTTTCAGCCTGTAAACAGCTAGCCCCACTTTCACAATTTACATTCATTGTAGGAACGTGGTGAAATCAGAGGGGATGGGTTACAAAGCAGTGAGGCAACAGCTGTGAGCACCACACTGGGGGAGATCCATGGTTCTACCACCCCCTGCTTCTCTCCTCCTGGCTGGAGTAAAACCATCTCTGTCCATGCATTCAAAAAGCTAAGAGCAGCCCCCTGCATTGACTCGATGCCATTTGGACCTGGCTGGAGAAGTTGTAAGCACCTCGGCCTTCTCTTGATGAGTGAGCACAGCCACTTTAGGGCAGCTCAGTACAAGCATCTCCCCAGAATCACCAGCGCCATGAAACAGCTCCTGCAGTCGAATGTCCCAGCAAGCAGTTGAGGATTGGTTTGGCTTTCCTGTACCCAGCTCAGTAATTTAACTTCTGTGCAATAAATGAGCTGCTTCTGACATGTTTTCAGCATCCAGCTAGCACTTCAGAACTAGCTGATAACAAATTTTAAGTTTTATGGGCTTGGTGTGTAACTGGGTCAGTACAGAACCATAACGCCATTGAATGGTTTGGGTTGAAAGTGAACTAAAGATCTATTCCAATCCCCCTGCCATGGTCAGGGATAGCTTTCATTAGACCAGGTTGCTCACAAAGGCCTATCCAACCTGGCCTTGAATGTTTCCAGGGATGGGTCATCCATAACTTCTCGGGGCAACCTGTTTCAGTGTCCCACCACTCTCATAAAATTTTTTTTCTTCCTCATATCCAATCTAAATTTACCCTCTTGCAGTTTAAAACCCCTTGTCCTGTCACTACAGGCTTTGGTAAAAGTCTCTGTTTTTCTTATAAGCCACCTTTATAAATCAAAAGGCTGCCTATGCACAGGTAGCCTGATTCTGCTGATGTTGGTTGAGGATGTTAGGAAATAAGCCATACATCAACCAGGAGACAGGAAGCCTCCTGTGAGAGCAGACAGCAGGGACAGGGACTAGGGATGCTACAGGCCCCTGGAGAAACCCACCTTCTTATGAAGCAACCCACGGAGTAATAAAACTGAAATCCCTTTGGGATAATCTTCTCACTTTGTAGCTATTTCTTCAGAAGCTGTCTAAGTGTGCAGAGGAGAAACTGTATTTCAACACCTCCCATCTACCCATGACTTCAGACTTGCAGAATATCTCGAGTCCCGCAGCGATCATAGGGCTGGCTATGACTGCCTTCGTCCTTGTTGCTCATCCTTTAACACATCCTCTTCACGCTTTGTTCCTAAATTAAGCTCCTAACAGCAAATGACACTACTGAGCAGCAAGACTTTATTGAAAGATGTGATTTTAATTCCCAGATTTTAAGACTAGAAGGCATTATCAGCTCATCTGCCCTTATCTCCTGCTATGTTATCTTAGACCACAAATAAATTGCCCATAAGTCTAACTTCCAGGAAGACATCTAGTCTTTATGTGAAAATTTCGGTAGACAAACTCCAGCAACTCTCCTTGTATATTGCTCCAGTTGGTAATTTCCTTGTAATTACATGTTCTGCCTTGTTACAAACATCAGATTGTCTGGCATCATCACTTCTTTTTTTTTTTTTCCCTGCCAGATGACAAAAGCCCACAGAAGCTGAATTTGTGGTAACTCAGTAACAGCTATGAACTTCTCCTACATTTTAAGAAAGTCACTTTTCAATCTTGAGATTCTGAAGTTTCTCATTCTAGGACTTATTGTCCAACTCTTTAACATTTTTTAGCTGGTTCTCTCCCCCAAATTTTCAGTGCTCTTGGCAAAGGTGGCCACTGGGACTGGCTGCAGGAATTCCCTCTCCACCCAACCAGTACCGTATACGGAGGCAGAAACACTCTTCCTGAGACAGAAAGGCCCCTGTACCTTTCTGATGCTGCATTACACGGGGTTCTCTGGCCAGAGAGTCCTTTCATCCCGAGCCCTACAGCTCACTGAAGGGTCCTCCCTCTCAGGGTGTTTAAATTCAAAGAGGACTTGCAGGGTGGGAGGTACATCTTAGAGGGCATTCTGAAGAAACTTTTAAACTAATTTTATATGCCATGAAATGCTAGTCTGAGCTTGTAGGAGCATCTTTAGGACCTTGTCCATAATTAAGCAAATGACTCAAATAGTCGCTTAGTTTTGTGAATACCTACACGCTGTAAATACACCGAGACATACCCCAGGGCGCTCTCAGAATTTGTACCCTCCAAATACCACTTAGATGAGAGTTTGCTAAGTGAAAATAACTCTGGAAAGCTATCATTAGCAGCAAGATGTACTCACATCAGCAGCTCCCTAAAAGAAATTCCTTTGCCACTAGGTGGCAGATCTCTATATATTTTTTAATTTTTTTTTTTTATATATAATTTACCACTGTGTAATTCTTCTGTAAAAGCAAACCTAGTGGAGGTGGTGTTACACGGCAGTAAGGCTGGCATTTTGTTTGCAGTGTTAATAGCAAATGAAGAGGAGGGCAAGAGTTAGAGCTGCGGCTTGTGATCCTGGGCATGCAGGAGCTCTCGTGACAGACCACCATCATTTTAGGTTTCTGCACTGCATTATATTGGCCTTTGATGCTGCAGCTCTTTCTCCCTGGAGAAGAAACAAGTTTCATTTGCTTCAGCAGCCCAGCTCTACCACAGTATTAGCCTCAACAGGGATTTCGGGGTTTTAATGTATTCTTCAGCATACCGTTGCACCAAATTATTTTGGGGGGCAATTTTGACCATCCTCATATAGCAAATACCCCCTCTGAATTCCCTGGTATGACGAAGGTGGCTAAGAGGGTGACTTGGCTCTGTAGTTATAAACGTTAGTGCATTCTTGAACTCTAGCCTTATCGGGGCGTTTATAAATAGCCGGAGCCCCAGGGAATTTGTAACGAGAGGTCATCTGGGGATGCTGGCTCCAGGCATCTCTTCAGTCATGGGCTTCTAGGGGTTTTCCTACAGCCAGGAGATGCTCTGCAGGCCTCCCGCTCTCTGCGGGCAGCGCCAGCTTGGGTGGGATGTTCCTGTAAAGGAGTAAGTTGCTGCCTGTAGTGGGGGCCAGCCCTGCTCTTCACTCCTGCCTTCCTCATCCTCGCAGAGCCACATGGCGAGGCAGTTGTCATCATGCAGTTATTTGGGGTGCCCTCCACTGCGCTTCCACTTCATCCATCCATTTCATTTGTGCCTATGGTTAAATTTAACCGTTGTCCCTGCTGACTTGTTTGGCACCTCAGTCTCTTGGATAAACTCTACAAGCCTGTTTTCTGTCATTTTCCCTGGAGAAAACACAAGAGTTCAGAGAGAAGGACCCATGGTTTTAAGTCTGCCTCTGTAGCAAAGACTTGGTGGATTCAATGTCATTCTGGATCCTGCACTTGTCACCTCATTAATAATCATGCACTGGATTTAGGTTAGGAGTAAGCTGATCCTTCCAGCGCACTCTGTGTGACTGTCAAGAAGCTGCCACCTCCACAAGTGTGGGGTACTGGCCTTTTGATCCTCCTCTTTAACCCTCTGGGTCCTTTCCCTGCTCCTTTGAATAAACAGTTATTTTTCCATCTCTAGCTGTCTTCTAATCCCCCCTGCCATCCCATATGTCCCTCTCCACTTGAGTTGCTGTAGGTCAGGCCTTTCTTTTGGCAAGTGAGGTAAGGGGTTTTCCTCTTCTCTTGAAAGATGGAGACCTTTACTAGGGCTGAAATCCCAGACTAGGTGAAAAAAGCTTTGCTGTCCCTGAGGTTATCCTCTCAATTGCTCTATTACATGTAGGTGAAATCATATGCATGGAATTGTCCTTCTGGATTTAAACACTAATTAGAAATAATAGAAGGTGTCTCAGCTCTTTGGTCACTCATGCTGGTGCTGAACATGGAGCGTTACATGCAGTCTTTAAAGGCCTGCAAGGGGAAATAATGCTATAATTTTAAAAAGTTACATTGTTGGGAAGACAGAGAGACCAGGAGATCTTGGCAGTGAGTTCACAGCCCAGCGAGTGCGAGTGGGCAAAGAGTTTGAGCCTCATGGGACCCGATACTGCCACCAGGAAAGACCCCCACCAGAGCCCAGTGCTTACCAGCAGGGAGGGGATGGTCCATGCTCCTGCAGGGAACAGAAAAGGGACAGAGAAGAGGAGGGTTTGGGGCCAAGCAGGTGCACTGAAGACACTTGAGCCTGGGCACAATCCCTATCAGAGCATCTCCAAGGTGCTGCAGAGCCTGTTGCCTCTTGCTTAGACCAGCAATGACATTCACACTGAGCAGCAACTCCCACTGCTCTGCGTGTGTCTTGGCTTCTGCCTCTCTTCTAGCTACCTGCTAGAATTGTTTAGATAGCAGTAGAATCTGCAAGATGCAGTAGAGGTGGCTGGGGTAATAGACTAAGGTGAGAGAATGGGGGTGAGGTTTGAGAACAAGCTGGGAGTAAGGAGCACATGCAGATAAATCATTAAAATCAAGGAGGGTCCTTTGATGGGGAGGCAGCAGAAAAGAATGACAGAAAACAGCATGCTCTGTAGCAAGCAATAAAAGCAGAATGTCGCACCTACCAGTTGTGCTGCCTTTCTGGTATTTTGCTGACTGCAAAATACAGTAAGGCTGCAGAACAGTAAAAAGAGAGCAAGAAACAAAAATGCCAGCACTTGGGATCCATTAATGGCTGGTCCTGAGCACTTTCTATTCCCACTAAATTCCCTGGACAATAACTGCACACAGCAGAACTGCACCGTTACTGTGGACACCTGCAAAGTTAATTCCCTTGGAGAAATGGAGAGATATTTATAGGCCCAGAAGTGAGTGTTCCTGTTCGGAGCCAAGTACACACACACATTGTGCAGAGAGGCCTGTGTCTGCTGGGCTGTGAGTGCAAAACTCTGCCATCTTGGGGAAAGTGTCAAAAATCCACTTTCTTTGACCATGTCTCCAGCACTCCTTGGCTGCTCAGTGTCCCTAGAGAGCCAGGCACCTCGCTCGAAACGAAGGGCTGTCACCCGCAGAGATTTACGGATGCTAATGCACCAGTGTAATGGGATCCTGACCTCAATATTTAAAAATAGCCCAAGGGACTGGCCCACATAAGCTCCAAGCCTTCCAGTCTGGATTGGGTGCCCGATTAGCACAATGACATTTCACATGTGGTGCAGCTGACTTCGTGGTAACATGGTGGGTTTCTCCTAGGAGAGGTATACAAAATGCACACAAAGAATGACACCACATTAGATTAAAGCACCAAAACAAACTGGAGGAAGCACTCACTGATTACTCCCCAGAGCAGATAGTAAAGGAGTAGGGGTGATAACTGTACTATAGTATTATTCAATCATTTAGGTGTACTTACTTTCCCCAGAAAACGGAGCCATGACATGGCAGCAGATTAGTGCACACACAAAGGGAGAAGTAGTAAATACATGGGTAAGCAGTGGCAAGACTGGGGTCCCTGGGGCTGGGCACCCCACCAGCTCCTAGCAGAGCTTTGTACAGGCAGGGGGTCCCCCAAGCAGGGGTCTTGCTGCCTGCAGCTTGAGCCCTGCCTTCCCAGGAGCTCCTGGAAACCGTCACTCGTCCTCTTGGTTCCTAAGCAGGGACAGGGCAGGGATACCTCTCCAGCACTTTCCAGGTTTTGCACCCTCAGTGCTGCCAAGGTCCCTCAGCGCTGGCCCAGCTGGGCACGTTAGTGATGAGAAGAGCAAGTTTCCTGCTCCTGGGTACTCATTTGGTGTGGCCGCAGAGCTGGGTACCATACCAGGAGTCCACTCAGCCTCCCCTCCCGGGGTGCCTGTAGCCTGTTGTACAACTGCATATGCTGAGAGACTTTGCATGGAGGAGCTAGTGAGGGCAAACGTGCCCCTCACATTTGGGGGGTATTTTCTAAACCACGGGCAAATCCTTAATGAGGTGCTCCATCATCCTGACAGCAAAGGGAGGGGACCGAGGCAGAAACTAGTGCAGCCCTCGATTCAAGAATGTTCTGGGGAACCACAGCGGATGGAATACTGTGTGTGGGATGCAGCCAGGTGTTTTGTCTCGCTTCCTTCATTTTAATCCTTGGGTTGTATGGGAAGTATGGGAGAAAGCATATACCCATGGCTCACCAACACTGCACTCCTGCTGCTCAGCTCTGGCCTCGCACCCTCAGAGGCCACAGAATCATAGAATCATTTTGGTTGGAAGAGGCCTTTAAGATCATCGAGTTCCACTGTTAACCTAGCACTGCCACATTACCACTAAACTGTGTCTCTCAGCACTGCATCTACACATTCTTTAGGTACTTCCAGGGATAGTGACTCAAATGCTCCTTTGGGCAGCCTGTTCTGATGCTTGACAACCCTTTCAGCGAAGAAGCTTTTCCTTCTACCCATCCTAAACCTCCCTTTGTGTAACTTGATGGCATTTCCTCTTGTCTTATCACCTATTACTTGGTAGAATAGACTGACCCATGAGCTGCCAGGGAACAGAAAACCCAATACTGGAGAACTTGGCTTCAGCCAGAAGTAGGATTTACATGCGAGGTAAAATCTGGTTTAAAAGAGATGTAAAAATGCACTGGCACAGATCTGTGTAGCTGGGGAGCAAAGGGATGCATTGCCTGTAGGTGTGTCAGCTACCATTGGGCAGTTCTGCAGGCAGCACAACCAAAACATTCCCTCTAACAGCCAATGTGAAAGCAGTTTGTTGGTCACAGCCTGTCCCCAGGGTGCTAGTGGCCCTGAGACAAAAGATGCACCTCCTTTGTAGCCAGATTATCATGGCCCCTGCTCTACACTAGGTAGCACCCTGGGCCTGTGCCACACCACCTCCCCAGCAGTTGGAGGTAGGAGTCACCCCGCATGAGGAGCAGTGATTCCCTGCCCATACACAAACACAGCACAGCGCTGGGATCTTTCTGATGTTCTGACCATCTCTTTAGAAATGTTTTAATGACAGAATGAGGGTAAGGTTGACCAACTGTGTCAGAAAAAAACACCACAGTTTCAGATTAGAATTTCTACAGAAAAGCCAAGTATTGGCTTGAGGACCCTGGAGTCCTTATGCTGGGAGATGTTGTGTCTTCATACTGCCTCAGGACCCCGTTCAGTACTTAATTGCTTTGGCAGAAGGTTTCTGAGACCCAGCAGGGTATGGTACAGAGAGTGTTAAAATCTAGACTTCATCTGTGGAAGAAGAAAAACCATGAATGAATTATTAAGGGATTAAAGAGTAAAGGTTCCAAACAACTTCTGTAGCAATCAGAGTGAGGGACAAATTTAAAGCAAGAACATTGAATTCCACGTGAGGAGGAGAGCTGATGTTGGAGCAACACAGGCAGGAAAAGTGTGTGCAGGGAGATTCCAGCATGGGCTGCACAGCCTGCCCCCAAAACAGGGAGAGGAACAGGCCTTGGGATATATCTGTAAACAAACTCAGGCTGAACCAAAAATACTTCACTCCTTTGGCAGTCTCTCCTCACTAGAGCATGGCAAGATCTCACATTTTTGGCCAGCTACCCATATCCAAGGGTGAAACAGATCCCAGGGACTTCTTCAGTCCCTGGTAGAAAAGTTGGTGGCCCAGAGCCAGAAAGGGAGCAATGTGAAGGCAGGCAATGACTGGAGCATGCTACCAACAGCTTTGGTGGGATTTCCCCCTGCTGATGAGATGTCACAGCAGCAGTGGAGATCTCCACCAATACTAGAGTCAAGCCTGGTTCATTAGTTGACCTGATGGTGCCTGCTAGTCTGAAATGCTCACCAGCTTCTCCTGAGCATACATCCCTCCTGGAGCAGTCCCACCGCAGGCGTAGGAAGGAGCTCCCATCCATCCCCTGCCAATGACAGCAGGAGCTCAAATCCCATCATGGTTCATTTTCTGTAAGGGAATTTTTGTCTTTCAAGTCAGAAATAAACACAATTCTAGCTAAGCACTTACCTTCTCGCACAACAGATATCTCCATACAAGAAAGCCTTATCAGTTCTTAAGTCCTAAATCACCTCAAAGCATATTGTAGCCACCTGAGAAAGCCTGTAGTTTCTCTACAACTTGAATTGCAGTCCTTGAGCTCTTTTCCAGCAATATTGGGCCAGTCCCAGGGCACACATGTTTTGGAGAAATGTAAATCTGAGGCTCAGGACCTGTGCAGGAGCATCTCCTGATGACACCACAGAGACCTGGCTTCATCCACCCCATTGTGGGGGCTGATTTGGAAAAGAAGAGGACTTAGGCTTTCTACTTAAATTCTGGACCTCAGCTCTAGGTGGCTTTCTAGACCTCAGCTCATTCTCTCTGGTCTATTAACAGCTTTCTACCCATCGACCTCCTCCACTTCCAATCTACAAATGAAGAGCAATTTGCTTGCAACGCTTCATGGGGGTAGACCCATGAGATCTGGCAGAAACAGCAGCTCATTGCTCACGTTCATTATGCTGGAGCAGACTATCACAAATAACAAATAGGAAGATGAGCTTATCTCTAATAATATAACATTTTTAGAACATTCCTTTGATTACTACAGAAGGAAGGGCAACTAAATGTGTTTGATGAGACAGGGGCTCTCCCTTGCCTAGCATTAGCATCAATCTCTCTGTCATTATTTGTGCTAGTTTCCTCCTGGGTGTAGAGGTTTAACTGGATTTCAAACATTATCAGGCAAACTCAAAAGGTAAAGGCCAGATATCTTTATGCTTGCTGGCTGAAAAGGTTTCTATTCCATCTCCTTGACCGTGATTATAGAGACACTTCTTGCTCCTTGAAAACAGTGTTAAATTCACAACAGCTCACAAAGCCACATAAAAGTAATTTACTGCACATCACTGAACACCCTCAAGAGGCCTGGAGCGGCATTAGCATTTTTATAGGAAGTGCTGGTATATCCTTTGCACATACCCTACCTGTTCTTTTGTTCCTCTGTGATGTTTATGAACGGCACATAAATGCTGGCCAAGCTGTGCCCAGCACCATATAAAAGGGCCAAAGACGGTTGGAAAAGTTGCCAGTGGGATGCAGCAGGTCATGCCAATCCTCACATCAGCTGCAGTGAGAGATTTTAGCTCCGTTAAGTGCTGAGGACCAAAGGCACATGGTTACAAATCCACCCCTGCTGACCACATAAGGCTGGTTACTCCTGACCAGAGAAGCCTTGACTCACATCAGCTCCCGCTGGGGCAGTGACACTGGGTTGTGGCGAGTGGCACACAGCGGACCCAAGAGGAGAAGCGACTCAGCCTGTCTGAAGGCTCTCCAATAGGTTTTAAGACACACACATTTCAGCTGAAATAAAGGTGACCATCGTCACTGTCACTGGTTGCGCAAAGAAAGAATCTTAAAACATCCAAATAAAGAAAAATAAAGAACAAAAGCAAGCTGCACAGGCTCGTGCTTTCTGCCAGCCACACCAGTAAATGCCACAGTAATCAAAACTTAAAACACCGAGGTAGTTGGGCTTTAAAATTCTTCTGTCAACAAAGCAGTAGTAAGAGTTGCATGAGAGCTAATATAGATGTGCAGATTGAAAGTCACTTGGCACCAAAGCAATGCAAGGGGATTGCTTAATTTTTGGCTGAGGTTCTCAGGGGTTGTAAAAGTTACATTAGCAAATAGGTTTGTTGCTTTATCAGCTGACATTCCCTCTGATCAAGCTGCTTCTTTTTCCCTTCCCCTATTTTTCGCTTGTTTATTTTAGGGCATTCAGTCCTGGTACAGAAGGACAGCAGGTGCTGTTTGTGGACTACTCTTGGCACAGAGAAGCCACAGCTCAGACCTTGGATACAGGTATATTTGCAGAGAGGGAGCATACAAAAACATCTGCAGCACATGATGATTTTCTGCTTGGTCCATGGGCCTGAAAGGAAAACATAATTGTCCTTCGCCTGAACCACTGCTCCACCTGGCTCCGATGTCTGCATTGAAGCCAGATTTCACAGCAGGCTGAACGCAGCTGTCCACAATGTTGGAGCTGCTCGTTCAGGACACTGTAGGCATCCACATATCAGGGAGCACCAAGTTCACCAGGAGCTTCATCACAAATTCCCATACTTCCTACGAAGCACCGTGATTTGTGGTGCTCCTCTCCCAGCCCAGCTCTTCCGGAATTTGAGGATGGTTGAAATTCCAAATAGGCTGCTCCAGCCAGACTCCACCGGCTGCTGACCACAGCCAGCTAAAGCAATTTTCTCTCCAAAGCTCTGCTGTAGGTGCTGGCAGGGCTTTTTCTGCAGCAATGCCTTAGTTATCACACAGAGGGGAGGTTGCGGATTTGCCCCAAAAGAACCAGCCTCCCAGCCCATGTTTTGCAGGGAAGACCACCAAGCAACAGCTGGCAGTGGGCAAGCCTAGGGCAATTCTTCTGCGTGGCAGGAAGTGCAGAGCTGGACTGGACAAAGTGCTCCTGACTGCAGCTGTGGGGCAAGGATCCCTTCTGTGTATGCCATTTGGGAGCATCTACACCAGATGCAGAGCTGTCATCAGGAGGGTGCCCTGGCTGATGAGTCAGGCTCACTCCCACCCTCCAGAGTTGGCCTCTCCAGGCACGTGGTGATCAATGCAAATGGGAAAGAGCAAGCATGCCTTCCTTGCTGCTGTTCAAGCAACTCCAGTGTTTACCCAGGCAATGCAATCCGTGGGCTGGGATCCAGGAGTGTGCAGAGGAACATCACAGGCTCTGTTTCTGGGCAGGCTGCATCTGTCCCCAGCCCTGCTCAACACTGACCCAGCCCAGCCATCTCAAATCCTAAGTGCTCAAAGCTGGGGCCAATATGTCCCCACTCCACTTCCTGCCAAAGATATCATAGAATCATAGTGGATAGAATGGTTTGGGTTGGAAGAGACCTCTAAAGATAATCTAGTTCTAACAATGGGCAGGGACACCTCACACTAGACCAGGTTGCTCAAAGCCCCATCCAGCCTGGCCTTGAACACTTTCAGGGATGGGGCATCTGCAGCTTCTCAGGCCAGCCTGTGCCGGTGCCTCACCATTCCCAGGCTCAGCATCAGGAGCTGCAAACAGCAAGTGGAATGAGCTGGGTTGTACACCAAGAGGGGTGCAGCCCTTGCTGCGGGGCTCTGTATTACCCTGGAGGTACCCACCTCCCCCACGGGCTGCCCTGCTTGCTGAACAACCTTCCCGCCCCTTATGTGCTGGCTTAGGTTTGTTCCAGCGGTGCAGTGGCAGGGAACCAGTGTCATCAGTGTGTGTGAAGATCTGGCTTTTCATCTCTTACTAGAACAGACTTTACTAGAGACTTAACACCTTAAACTCAGGCATCCATATAATTATCAGTGCTCTTCATGCCTCTGGGGGTCAACCATAGCTTAAAAGCTTCCTCTGTAACAAACTTTCCTAAAGGCTCTTGTTTTATTTATGATCCCCTGAATGCCCTTGGAAACTTCAGGAGAATGATAAGAATCAGGCCGGAGGCTTTTTGTCAGCTTTGACTAATAAAAAATCCACTTTCTGAAACAGAGTGACCTTCTTT
The DNA here is from genome assembly GCA_013400555.1 of Jacana jacana. Taxonomy (NCBI): domain Eukaryota; kingdom Metazoa; phylum Chordata; class Aves; order Charadriiformes; family Jacanidae; genus Jacana; species Jacana jacana. Next base: position 101,289 of record VZTM01010299.1, on the reverse strand, counting down.
CCAAAATACCATGGCCATGTCCCAGACTCCAAAGTCTAAGGATGGGTGAGTTCATAGTTTATGGCTTTGTTTTCAAATCAATACATTCATATTCAGAAAAGTGGAGTGTTTTGTTGTGTTGGTTTTGGTTTTTAAAAAGCTGAAATTCTCAGAGCAGCTACAGGGGCTGAACAGTAAAACTCCCAGATTTCTCAGTAAAGAAGGATTTTTTTTGTGAGTTACCTCACGTACTGCACAGGAACCACTCAGAATTTAATCAAATCAGTCCAACCTGCTGGAAATTGCTATTTGCCTCTCTAATGCCAAAATAAAAATTAAGACAAGTGTTTTTTCTCTGGTTTTCTACTGAATTGCAAAAGGGGCCGCCACATGGCAAACGGAAGGGGAGGAGGGAGGCTGCCGTGCATCCAGGCCTCTTGCTTGGAGCTTCAGGAGGTGTGAGCCGAGGGGAGGCCCTTCCTCACCAAGAAATGACAAACGCTGTTTCGTCTCACCACAGTGGCTCACGAGGACCAACACACCAGCAGAGGCAGTGGCAGTGAGGGTGGGGAGCAAAGCCTCTTTTTGCTTAATTTTAGGATTACCTGGGGTTGAGGGAGGGGGGGAATAAATTTGTATTACTTTTGGGGGGGGGGGAGAAGAAAAAAAAAGAAGGAAATAAAAGACATTCCCAAGATGGAACTCCCAGCTGCAGGTTCTGCAGGGTCTGCCTCAACGATGGGAGGCAGGAGGTTGCAGGTGGTGTTAGAGAAGCCACAGGCTGCAGCTTTCCCATCTTATCAACAGCTAAAGAGAAGCTGATTTTCTTCTCTTTGCTGGTCTCTGTTTCCTTCTTGACAGGCATCTTCAGCCCTTCTTCCCCATCACTCCCTATGCCAAGGACACGCAGATACTTCTGCCAAAAGGTCTTAGGTCCGTGCTGGAAGAGTTCATGCCCTTGATTTCATAACTCTGAAAGGGGAAAAAGGAAGAGCAGCTACAAGGAAAGCAATTTCTGAACAAGGCTTCTCCCCTACACCCCTTTTCAGAGCGTGCGATGGAGGGGAGTGGGGATGACACTGAGCTGCAGCCCTGTGTGGTGGCACTGGCCTTCGTCTCTGCTGACAGTGGGTGGCAAGGCAGCAGGGACCTCGGTGCTGCCAAGCTGCTTGCCCTGTCCTGTCCCTCTCGGGCTCCCTCTCCCAGGGGTCTGAGTCAATGAGAGGAATGCATGGGGAATGCCAACATACTGAAGTAGAGCAGAGGAAGAAAACAATAGCGAATCATTATTTGGGCTTGTTTTCTTCAGGAAGCTCCTTTAAAAAATGCTATAATTAGTTAGAGAAGCAGAGTTACAGCTAAATTAATCTTTTCTATGTTTTTTATGCTTTGCATAGTCTTAGGAAAACACCTTTTTGAACCCCATGAGCCACAACTCCAAAATGTCAGTGCCTGGAGATGGGCCCTTCTGCCCCATACCCTGCACTCCTTGGGAACCTGTTGCAATCCCTGCCCCACAAATTGCAAACCTTCTGCACCACAATTAGACCCCTGGCACCCATGCAGCCTCCCCATCCCCAGCACGTCCCTGGGGACCTCCTCCTCCTGTAACTAACTCAATTTGCCGCACTGCGGTGGGGAATCGGCATTCCCCATCCCCACAGCACGCTGCCTGCATGACCCAAAGCATGGGGGCTATGCTGGGGACAAAGCCCACAAGGCAGTGAGGGGAGAGCAGTGTAGGGGAAAGGGATCTTGGCGGACAGCAGGATGACCATGAGCCAGCACTGTGCCCTCATGGCCGAGAAGACCAATGGCATCCTGGGGTGTATTAGAAGGGGGGTGGTTAGTAGGTTGAGAGGAGTTCTCCTCCCCCTCTACTCTGCCCTGGTGAGACCCTATCTGGAATATTGTGTCCAGTTTTGGGCCCCTCAGTTCCAGAAGGACAGGGAACTGCTTGAGAGAGTCCAGGGCAGAGCTACAAAGGTGATAAGGGAGTGGAGCCTCTCCCATAGGAGGAAAGGCTGGGGGAGCTGGGTCTCTAGCTTGGAGAAGAGGAGACTGAGGGGTGACCTTATTAATGTTTATAAATATGTAAAGGGTGAGTGTCAGGAGGATGAAGCCAGGCTCTTCTCAGTGACATCCAATGATAGGACAAGGGGTAACAGATGCAAGCTGGAACATAGGAGGTTCCACTTAAATATGAGGAAAAACTTCTTCACAGTGAGGGTGACTGAACACTGGAAGGGGCTGCCCAGGGAGGTTGTGGAGTCTCCTACTCTGGAGACTCGCCTGAACACGTTCCTGAGTGATCTGATCTAGGTGTTCCTGCTCCCGCAGTGGGATTGGACTAGATGAGCTTTCAAGGTCCCTTCCAATCCCTGATATTCTGTGATTCTGTGACCTGAGATCTGCCAGGGCAGCATCACTGCTGCTGGCAAGGAGCCACAGCTGCAGCCCTGAACTCACTGGTGTCTCTCAGGACAAAGAGCTCAGGCTCCAGTCCCCACGTTCATAGCAGTGGCCAACACAAGCATGACCTGTCTCTTTTAACCCTGTATGAAAACAAAAAAACAAACACAGCAAATTGCCTGAAGCTACAGCTGCAAAGGCCGGTTTGTGAGGCCTTAGAAGACATTTGATGTGTCCTACACTGGCATGTAGAAAAGCTGTCCCTTTCAGGAACCTCTCAGCGAGCAGCTGTGAAAGTTCTTGTTCGGAACAAAATACCAGGAATAAACTATTTCGGACACTCCTTAAAAAAGAAGGGGGGTGGGGAGGGAGGAGGACTACTACAATTTTTTCTCTGAAACACTGAAATACAAGCTGGCTTGGTCAGTCTTAGCCCTGGTAGTACAGGAAAGTAGAGTTTGAGGGAATACCACTGTTTATCTGAAGGAAGCAGTGAGGGGTAAGAGTAAAATGGATTTAATTTTCTTCCTGTGGCCTGAGGATCCAGTGGGTTTTGCAAGGTCTCCATAGAAATCTTATGTAATGAAATGTAATTAGGGCACATCAGGGCATGCTCTAGTGGCATAGATTGTAGGGGGGGGTTGTGTGTGTATGGTAGAACTTGGTGATCTCAGAGGTGTTCTCCAACCATGATGATTCTGTGAAAACAGCATGGTGTGGTTGAATTTCCAACCCTGGCCAGCCAGGAGGCAAACCAAGGCCAGAGAGCCAGGCTGCAGCTGGGTGAGCCCAGCCAGCTCCCACGGTGGCATGTCCTGGGCTGCCTTGAAAATCCTTCCTTTGGACAACTGCTCTGTTTAATGCATCAACATCTCAGGCAGCAAGTGCCCGGGTCTGAAACCCTCTGGTCTGTGTTTTGGGAGGGAAGGGTGGTCACTGCCTGGTGGGACCTAGAAGGGTGCCAGAGCAGGGGGGACTTTCTGCGGGAGACTTTTTCACCAGCTGCTGTCCTAGCAAAAGCTGCAACATCTTATTTTTGCGGAATTTCAGGTCACATCCACTAAATTTTGGAGGTTAATTTTGTTGTATCCAGCACACCCCTGGGACTCCCACCACCCTGCTCAGGACCCTTTTCATATCTCATCTGCAATTACACATCTTCTTAGAAAGCAGCTGGCACTGCAGAGCTGCATCTGTTACTGCAGGATCGAGGTTTGTGTTGGGTGCTGCACCATACTGGGGTTGTTGCCATGGGAAATATTGGTGTTTGTGAAAACTTTAGAATCCAACCCAGCGTATCAAAGCCTCACGCTTTCTCTCTTGCAGCACGCCCACGAAGCTGGGGACAAATTAAAACAGTGGTGAAGTGACTGTAGAGAGGATGGGGAATTAAATTTGGATGATAAACACTGAAGAGAAAGAAATAGGCAGCAGTGAGGAAAACAGAAAGAATCAGATTGTAAACAAAAACTGTGCAGGGGAAAAACAGGCCAAAAGGCATAAGAGTTAATTAATAGCAACATTTTATTTTACTTTGGTGGCATTAAGAGAGAGTCCTGTGGCTTCAAATCCAGCACTGAGCATTGCAAGCAGCACTCAGGTTTTTAAAGAGTTCCTGTTACATGGTATTAATTACAGTAGTTAGTGGCAAGGCCATGCCTTGGCCATGGCTCCTGGCACAGGGGAGTGAGGGGGTGGCTCCCTCCCTCTGCTATTCCTGCCTGGTCTTCTCCTCCTCCCCAAGCCCCACTGCTGAGATGTGCTACTGCAGAGCCTCAGCGTGGGCAGGACAAAGCACGACTCCCTCCTCTCCAGCCCATCAGCACCCAGAAGAGAGAGGAAGAAGAGGGGGAAAAGTGCCCCATGTCCTTGAACCCAGGGGTGATCCTCGGTCCTACTGCAATGGTCTGCCAAGCAAGTCGGGCGTAGCTGTCAATTAAGGAAACTTTCACAGAGTAACAAGGTACCAAAGGCTCAGAGCTCAAGATGGGCAGGTGAAAGTCCAGAATAAAAAACCCCTAAATCATCTCATATAATATCAGGTATTGACACCAAGCTTTGTCCCCAAATAGCAGATTTAAACACCACAGGCCATCCTGCCTGGCACTAAAGTGAAGCAGAGAATATTGTAAGTTCTGAAACTTACTCAGAGAATGCTGGACCCTGCAAGTCCTGTGAAGTCTCCATGGGGTTAAGGCAGTGCCTTCCCAAGAGCTCCCACCCATCATGGGCTACATATCGCAACAGAACTACTCAAGGGGAATAAATGGTTTATTTTATAGCCTATTTAAGTCAATCAATGACATTAGCAACACAGAGAAATAAAACTGTTTGATTCCTTATTTTTATTCAAGCAATTCCAGAAAACACCTCCTTTGAGGACAGTTAAGTTTGCTTCAGTGTTGGAACGGCTTTGAATACAGGTGTAAAGCTTTCAGGAGGCAGGGCCTGTATTTCTTAGATGTGACATGATGAAGCCAAGAATTCTCCTCCTCCCCAGAACCAGTGTTGCAAAACTAAACCCATTAATACTTCATTGCAAAGTTTCCATTGACAGTGGTAGCAGAAACTACCAAAATAGCCTCGCAGGAATGCTTTGCTTTTTTATTTTTCTTTCTACCTACTAACCCCAAGAATACTTTAAGCACATACAGATTGGGTACCCCCTTTTTTTCTTTAAAGGTTGTTGGTAAGGAAGGCAGCCAACTCTCTTAACTGTAGCAAGCAAAACTAACTTTCCTCCAGTGAGACATCATTTTGATTTCCCCCAGAAACATGCTGATTTGGGTGATTACATTAAAGTTGCTTTAGTTGAGGAGTTGTCACCCAGCTCACACTATTTAGTCATTGAACTGCTGTCTATTCAAAGCCTGAAATGGTCTGCAAATGGTACTGGCCATTTTTCATCTTGTGTGTGTTTAGTCAAGAGAAATTATCGCTTAAAGATCCATCCTCATTCTTACTCTGATGCAGTTCTTTATGAAACTAGAGCCTAAATAAACTCCTAACCACGTTAAATCTCATTAAGTGTCCAGATATCCCACAAACTGGGTTGTGTGCTGAACATCAGCATCAAACTGTGTCTTGGATGAGAACTGACAGTGCTGAATCAAGCCACCAGCACATAATCTGTGTCTAAAGTGATAAAGAGAGCTCATGACCTTCCAGTCCATGTTCTGTTATAGCACCTTTTTAACCCTGCCATGACACAGTTTTATGAGAGGCTTTTGGGTTCTAACCCAGTGTCAGAAGTAGGGACAGTGCCAGGACAGGACAGGTACACAAGGATAAAGCTGTGTCAGCCACCCGAAATACCTGGACTGAAGGTACTGCCGTGGTCTAACCCCTTCTGACAGACATTGATCATCTTTTGCAGGTGAGACTTTCAAGATCTCAGGTGTGTTTTGCCTTCTTAGTGATGGGTCCTTCCCTCTCTTCCTGCCTAATCACATCCCAGAGTAGCTACAATTCCAGAATTTAATGGTCAAAACCTGTGGAGACGTACAACTGTCCGCTGTGTGTGGAGGCCGTGCTGCATTGCTCGCACACGCGCCAGGGGACAGCTCTGGCAGCGGTTGCTGGAGGAGAAGCTTCTGTTGTTTTATGCTGCCCAAGCCCAGCATCAGGCAGTGGTATCTCCAGATGGTGGGACCACCTAAGCCAGTTTGTGCGCCCAGTAAACCCCTGGCCAAGGCTTTACAGTCATAGCCAAATGGTTTTTTCGGGGGGGGATGAGGGGGGTGTTTCCCAGTGTCACCTTCGCATCCCACATCGCTGCCTTCCCTCTCCTCCCATCAAAGGGAGTTGGAGTAAAGGTGATAAAGGAGGGGGAGCCTGGCTGCACATGGCCATCTCCTCAGAGGAGAGCAGCAAAGATCTGCAACGTGTGCTGCTCCAGGCAATGTCAAGGAATGCTTTCCAAAAAAGCACCCACACCCTGCCAGTGCTTCCCCCCTCCTTCCTGGGAAGTTTGCTGCCTGGTGCCTGGGAATACATGATCCCACAAAAGAAGTTGGAGTCACTTTCCAGATCTATCTGCATCTAGAATATACTTCCTTTCTTTCTTTTACATTTTATAAATAGTCCAGCCTTCCTGCAGCCTTTTTCCTGGCCTGGTGACTCATCATCGACTCATCATGCTCGTTGCTTCATTTAAATGGGGATTTGAAAAGCCTCTCGCATAAATGGAAAACAAAATAATATAAAAGATCCCCCCAGCTGCAGATGAGCAACTAAGCACTTAAGATGTTTTCCTATGGAAAGACCTGCAGTAATTCCTGCTGCCCCATGTCTGGGATGAATAGGTGAGATGTAAGCCCTGCTTTCTAGGCCAGCTAATCTTTAAGTGCTTGTCCTTTCCACCCACTCTGCTTCCCAGACAGTAACAACTTCTTTTTCCTTCTTAGGTCAGTGACAGGTATTTTGTGCCCCTGTACTGCATCGAGGATTTCACAGGGCTGCCAGTTTCCCCTTTATCTCAGAAAATAGCAAGACTCTCTTGCTCGTGTGGTTTCCTAGCAGAAAGAGATGGAGTTGATCATGTTGTCCTCCTGAGCAGCTGCCAGCTTTGCTGGCAGCGTGGGAAGCTCATGAGTCACCTCAGCCACAGCCGAGCAAGGAGGTGAGGTCCCAGAGACACTAACATCTCTCAGGCTTTGTGAGAACAACAGACCCTAACTTTGGACCACTGCTGAGCTGGGCTGGGGACTCAGTGGGCACTGATGCCAGTGGGGAAGGCAAGCCCATGGGTCAGGGTCAGTGAGGGACACAGCTGGGCAGTGGCAAGGCTCCAACATGGGGTTTGAGCTACTCCATTGTCCCCACCAAAAGCTCTCATGCAGTGGAGCTACTTCTGGTTTCCCACTTGCCAAGCTCTGCTCTGGGCTGCAGAAGCTGGAGTGGAGCCAAGAACAGCAAGAGGCCATGGTGGTGTGGGGCCGGGGGTAACAGGGTGACCCTCACCTGCCATGTGGAAGGGCTGTGGTGCTGGTGTGAAGCATGTGGGCTAATTCCTGGCAGTGGGAGCTGCTTGTAACCCACCACCCAGCCCGGGGATGCCGGGGACCCTCTCTCCCAGAGTGCAGCCACTTGCAGACTGGAACAGGCACCCTCGTCCCCAGGAGGGCAGGGAGCTCTTGGGAGCCCAAAGAGCCCCATAGTGTCTGTGGGGTGCTGTGAAGGCAGGAAATTTTTGGGGAGAAGGAAAAGAAATAAGACCGCTTATAGTCACCCAAGAGCATCAAAAGCAACTGCTCCCTAAAGCAGCATAGCAATCAGACCCCAGCTCAGCACACAAGTGCCAAGCAGGCTGTACAGCCCCAGGGGCAGGAGGAGCTCCCAGTGACATCCCTGCCACTCTGCCACTCTCCTTGGGCCACCGCTCTGCCTGCCACTGGAAATGGGGGAATTCCTCTGGCCAACCCAGCCCTCCTTCTGCACTCTCTCCCCCTTTAGTCAGGACTACCAGATGAGTACTGATGCAGCTGATCAAAAATTACATCTTCATTAAGGTGATTGCATAGCTTGTGTGAAGATGGCTGTTTCATTCTCTTGTAATGCTGTAGCTTCTAACTATATCTTTATTTAGTGACTGCAATGATGGATGACGTTACATGGTGGCTGATGGGTGGTCATGAGAGTTGCTTTAATGTTTGCTGCATGAAGGTTTCATTAACATTTTGACCACCCTGCATTAAAATCCTGTCTGTATTCAGTATTTTCTTTAATCCCACTCAAGTTGCATCCCATACCCTCTTTCTCTTTTCACTTCAGGCAGGTGGGGGTTGGACTTTCCAGGCAATTAAAACGTTAAAAGCTCTGTTTCCCAAGTAGAAGTGTTGAATCTGCCTGAGGTTGCTGTTCACAGTGAGCACCCTGTGCCAGTCCCTTGGCTATCACTGCGAAGATCCCAGCCCTCACAATCAGGTGATGCCAAATGTATGGAATTCAGCCCAGATGGCACTCATGAAATGAGAAGTTTGTCAAGGTTTCAAAATCAATCAATAAATAAATAAATAGACTTGACGACTGTCAGTTCCCCCCACCTGTGTTGGAAACAGGCAGGAGGAGAGCTGGGCAGAGGGGAGATGGCATATACCTCAAATATTCAATGCCGTTTAAGTTTTGCCAAGGCCTTGAGGAACATTTAGCCGAGGGAGGTGTGCCCGTGCCTCAGCACAGCTGGCAGCGCAGGGGCAGTCCCTGCCACTGCTGTGCCCCGTTATTTGGGAAGTGTTGTTGCCATGCAAGTACCTTGGCATCTCCCAAAACCTTCTGAGGAGCTGAAGTAGTGCTAACAGCAGAATTTTTTTTCACCAGACAATTGCTTTAACTTTCAGACCAGAATACACAAGCAAGTATGAAGTCTCATCAAAACAGTGATATCCTAATAAAGCTTCTGAATTATTTAATGCATTTTATATGATTATTACCTTATTTACACCACAATGCAGCTAGTTTAGTCTCCTGAATATACAAGATGGCTAAAGGTGTTGTGTTCTTGTTTTTTTATTGCCTAAGTATCACATTTTCTCTTGGTGACAACAGAAAGTGTTCCAGATCCCCACAACCCTAGAAGACAGGGAAGCTCTGTGTGACATGCTCCATTACATGGAAAGACATGTTCCAAACCCATTTGTTCCAGCTGAATACTACCCCCCTGACCATGTGCTCTAGGAGACACAAAGATTTCTGCAGAAAACCTGTGGTCCAGCTCAGGGAGCCCGAGCCTGTCCCGCACATATTCATTCATTCATCATTTCTCTTGACCTGATTTTGTGCTCTAACTTTTCTGACAGCTTGAGAGGGTTTCCTTGGTGATCCAAGTTTGTTGCCAAAGCAGACAAATGAATCATCTATTTACAGTAAAAGCAGGGAGCTGCCAGGGGAATACCTGACGCCTCTGCAAGTCTCAGGCCAGCCGATAGCAAAGCCCCTCCTCTCGGCTCCGGGGCATGTGCCGTGTCTGCACTGTGGCCCTACCCCAGCACCGCGGCTGTACGGACCCTCTGCCAGGACCACTGGACCATTGGTGAAGGTTGTCTTGAAACAGCCCCGCCAGATGGTGAAGCTTAGGAGGAAAAAACCTCAGAAAGCCACGCTCCTGGGGCAGGAGGGACATAGACAGGCTGCCCTGCTTCTCATCTTAGCCTTTTCTGTGGCTCCAGACGAGCTGCCCCAGCTCTGGACCCCTCTTCTTTTAAAAGACATATTAGTTCACTCGTAGAGCATCTCAGCCTCCCACAAATACTCCCGCTGGAATGGAGTAATGGAAATTATTCTTCTCCAAACCACAAGGGAAAACGCTTGCTTTTTCCAGCCTTCTCTCCGTCCCCTCTGCAGAGATTAAAATCTCCCGACCACTGGCAAAGGCACACTCGGGGTACATGCGGGGTGCCCTGGCACCGCAGTCCCCTATCCCTGATCCCTCCTGGTTTAGGCAGGAGCTGGGATAACCAGACCCCAAGCCACCCGTCGCCTCTGGCTCCGCCCCGCTGCTCCTCCTGCGGCAGGAAGGAGCTGCCAGCGCTGCCCCTGGGGCAGGCAGGCACTCACCTCCCCCTGCATCGCTCTGTAGAAAATACACGCAAAGTTTCCTGCTGGCAACCAGCATTGATTGCTCCATAAAGGCAGCATTGAAAAGGTGTCTAATAATGGCCTTTCAACCCCATTTTTCAGGTTAGACTGGAAATTAACCCCTGAACGGCTGGCTTAATTTCCAGCTGGCTTCCACAGTTCAGCTTTAAGAAGCAGCTTGTGAGGTAAATTCCCAATTACAGCCCTCCCTGCCTTTGGCTGGAACCAGTCAGAAGCAGAGGGTGGTGAGACACCGTAACAGGTTGCCCAGAGAAGCTGTGGATGCTCCATCCCTGGGAGCGTTCAAGGCCAGGCTGGATGGGGCTTTGCGCAGTCTGCTCCAGTGGGAGATGTCCCTGCCAGGCATCCTTGATGATCCTTGAGGTCCCTTCTAACCAAACCATTCTGATTCAATGACTCTGCACTTCTTACTGTTCGGTGCCGTCTTTAGAGTGAGCAGCTGTATTTAGTTTAGCTCACAGCAATGCCAGGAACAGGCTTTCCCCTGCAGCCCCCAAAGCAGGTGCTCCCTGGGCACATCCACACAGCTCTGCAGACCTGCCTCCCACACAGAACCCACCAGCAGCTGATCTCCAGAAAACACAGGCAGCAGAGTCAGCCACGGCCCGGAAACTCCCTTTCTTCCCCTTCTGTCACGTGGCAGGACGAGACACGGGCCTGGGAAGCCAGGTTGAAGTTCAGCCCCCCACTGAGCTAGAAGGGGTTGGTAGCCCATGGCAAGCACTGCAGGGGAGAGCCAGGGTTTGACAGGGCAACTACAGGGGTGGTACTTCATGTTCCCCTTCCACAGGGCTGGATTGAGTGCGCAGGGCCCACAGAGCTGGCAAGAGGACCCAGCTTCCTAGCCCCATGGCCAGCTGCAGGTCTGGGAGGGTTTCAGTATTTTATCTTATGCCCCTGAAACATGAAATACCTGGAAGCAAGAGGGGGGAGCGGGACCCGGGCTCCTGGGAAAGCCTCGCTTTTGCGTGGGGCTGTGCCGGCGTTCCCTGCCGGGCGGGAGGAAAGGGCCATGACTCAGGTTTTCCCTGCGCAGGGCCCTGCGTCAGGCAGGATAAGGTAAGGAGTGGCCCGTCCCCAAACACCCCGCAGGGCTGGGCAGCGCGTCAGCAGCCACACAGCGTGACATCTGGGGATCCCTGCGGGCAGGGGGGCAGAAAAAGAGGCGGAACAGCCCCCATCAACAGCACCACAGGGACCCGAGTGGCTGTCCCCTGTGGGGAGGCGGCAGCAGAAGGCAAAGCCACACTCCCTGTCCTCCTCCTACTGGAGATAGCAAACGGGTGCCTGGGAGAGCAGAGGCAGCCAGTCCCCGTCCCTACAACCACAGACACGACCTTCTGGTTTCAGGTTTTTAACTGGGCGAGGCACAAAGAAAGAGGGAAGCCTATGTTAAAGAAAATCTATTTTATTGTAAACAAAGTATAAAGTACAACATAAGAAATGTGCAAATCTTTAAAGTAGTCACAAAAAGCATATCTAATACACTGTTTTCAAACTGTCTGCTTTCTGATATGTGTCCTCCACATTGTATGATAAAATAGAAACAGTGAAAGTTGATGCATTATTTGTCACAAAAGCTACAGCTTAAGTTCTAGGCCGGTGTCTTTACTGTCTCGTTTTACTTTCCCAATCACAGCTTTCTAATGGAAAACAGTACATAATACACCCATTTCATTTTTAGTATAAGCCGTCTTTCACCAAATAACATGATCCAGAAGCCTAAGATTCTTGGTTTTCTTCCTTAATCAACCCAAGCCGTTTACAGCTGCAACGTCTCTCTTCAGAGTGCGCTGTATGCGTTGGAGAAGCGCGGTGGTACAGAACCGTGAGGCGGTACAAAGGGAACCGTAAGCCACACAAACGCAGAAGCGGGGTACAGCCCCCAGGGAGGAGCAGCTGTAATAATCACAAGGCTTAGCCCAAGCAGCTGGGAAAATATTACAAAGCTCAGGAGGATTCAGAAACATTCCCACCCCCCAGGTGCCCTCGCTGTCGCCCCCGAGCGCCCCTTCCGAGCCCCGCCTGACACTGCTACAAAGCTGGGTGTGATAACCCCCCATGCTAGGGGATGGCTCCACAATCTCCACGCGTTTGGCACCAAACTATCGCCTATGACAGGGCTGGAGAATGAATAGGAGGAAAAGATTCCTACCAAGAAATGTGGCAGGAGTAGGAAAACTGATTTAGATTATCTTACACAGGTGCAGTCTGGGCTTCAAGCCTGCGCCTGTACATCCCGTCTTCCTGTGCTGCACTGAAGACTGACAACTGGGAGTTACAATCGGAGCTGGTCTCAAGCGTCAGCAGCAAACCGTCAGCAACACTTAACAGGTGACTGATCTAGAGGATATAGGAGTAATTTGCAAAATTCAAAACTTTCACAACGTGTGCTGCTCTGCTCTAGAACTTTCTCCCTCCCTCTCTCTCTCTTTCCTTACCAGTGCAAAAGACACCCACTACTGCAGTCAGCCGCCGGTTCCCCCAGCAACACTTGTTGTGACTGAGCACAGGCTGCCTTCGCCCCTCTGCTGCATCACCACCAGCAGCCGGCGTGGGAGAACCACGGGCCAGGAGCAAAAGCCTTTTTTTAGCTGGCAGATCCCGGCAGCAACAGTTCATTCCGCTGTCTTCAGAGTTCAGTCCTTTGGCTGGGCGGTGGCAGCGGCTGGCGGCGGGGCAATATCGTTTAACTTGCTCACTTCCATCTGCCAGTTTGGTAACTTCTTGGCCGACAAGTGGCGGCGCGCGTGCTTCGTCAAGTGGTCGCTCCTCATGAACCGCCGCTCGCACATCGGGCAGGCAAACTTCTTCTCCCCAGTGTGTGTTCTGCGATGGCGAGACAGTTCATCAGACCGTGCAAACCTCCTCTCGCAGCCTTTCCAGCTACAACTGAACGGCTTTTCTCCTAAAAGGAAAAAAAGAAAAACAAACAAACAAAAAACAACAAACCCGTGAGTATCAGCTGAGCAACAAACACCCTGCCCTGAGTGGCAGGATTCGACTTGTTTTGAAGAAAAGTTCCTGTTACGACAGTCGAGCCAAAACCTACATAAATATTGATTAACTCTCTATATATGAAAAATGTTTCTGTATCCATATTTAAACACACAGACTATCATGAAGGTTAAGTAGTGCAAAGAATTAACAGTTCCCTGGAACCACGTAGTTTGGGGTGCTCTTTATGTCTCAAGGCAGATGATTGTAATGCTGCTCCCATAAACGGCATATTATGATGACTAAGCACGCCCCAAACTACCCCTGAAACGCAACCTGTACCGATGTTTGATGTAACGGAGCTCTAGAGAAGTTGCTCTAAAATAACCAAAGTAGGAACAGCTTGGAGTGATCCTTAATATTCTATCATAAAAGGATCTCTCAAGTTTTACCCGCTCCCGAGAAAGACACTCCTGCGCAGAAGCCCAGTAAGGTGCCTTTGACTCTGGAAAAGCACGCGGTACACTGGGCGAGGCCCTGCCTCCCCACTGGTAAGAAGCATTACTGAACTCCGCCTGCCATGAAGCAAGTCCAGCACAAACAAACTGCTGAGTCAACTTCCCCTCCAGGAGATTTCCTGTCAGAGATTAGGCAGCATTCTAACGCATGCTGGCAACAAAAGTACTTCATTACTGCCCTGCAATTTGTTCCATGAACAAATCCAGTAATCACCAGAACCTTAACACATTGTGTATACAGCTGCAATTTTCTACCTTCATTTTTAATCTCCAGCAACAGTGACCAACCTGTGTGTGTTCTGACGTGAGCTTTCAGGTGGGAGCTCTTGAAGTACGTTTTCCCACACCCTGGGTAGCTGCAGATGTGACTCCTTATTCTTGAAGAATCAACGGGAGGTGTGGTTTTTGCTGCAGAAGGTACGAAGCCGGGAGCAGGCGCAATGGGAGAGAGTCTCGTGCCGTTCGGACTAATCATGGGAGCCTTTGTGCTCTGCACTACCGGCTGGGGCACAACGAACATCACAGCTCCTTTGGGAACCTGGGTGCCCATGAGGACCATGGGCTGACAGAGAGCTGGCTGCTGGCTCGGTGTGGTGTTGGGAACTACGGCTGTCACAACATTGTTGTTTGAGGGCAGTGGGACCATCTGGCAAATCACTGGCACGGGTGGGGCTCCACTGCCTTGGGCAGGGCACAGTGGTGCCACCCCCGCCGACCCAGGAACAGGTTGATGCCTGCTGACCACTGAGGGCTTTGTCAAGGACACCAGGCTGCCAGCTGCTCCTGCGGCTTTTCCTGCTGCCACCAGGAGTTCACCACTCTCCTCACTGGCTTTGCTCGGCACGGCGGAACACGCTGCATGTTCTGCCTCAGCCTTTTGTTTACTGGTTGTTTCCCTGGAACAACTGTCCTGGTATTTCAGCACACTGGCTGTTCTCGCCGGGCAGGTTTTGTGATTACAAAGCTGGGCATCAGCCGTGTGGCGGATGACACTGGTGGCTTGAGCTTTCAGAGGCCCACCTGCTGGAGGCCTCTCCGCCTCTCTCCGAGAGGTGGCCAGAGGCTTGGCAGCCTCAGCCAGCCACTTGCCGAGCGCTGCAGTGGGTGCCGGTGCCCCAGGATTGACCACCTGTGACATCTCCAAGTCAGAAGGGCTGTAGGGGGGCGTCAGGCACTGCGTGGGGAGAAAGACAGGGTAAGGGAGGGACTCGTTACCAACACGTTGCTGCACCGATTATTAAAAAAAAAGCACACACTTGTACAAATTAAAAACAACTTACAAATGCTGGTATGCCATTAAAGTCTGCTGCTCCGGGAAGCAAAGTCTCATCACTCTCTTCCGACATATCAGACGCTGGAGTTATAGGTCTCATTTCCGCATGTTTTTTCAAGTCTGATTTCCAGTTGCAACTCATAGAAATAAGGGCTTCTACAGCCTCATAATCGCTTTTTTCAGGAGTATTGTTCCAGAAATACCTAGTATCTCTCTGTTTCTCAGTCATCATCTCCATTTCTTTCTCCTGTTTCAGTAAGAGGAAAAAGAGAAAGCTTTGAACCTGATGCTAAGTTTGAGTATTCTGAAGCTAGTTACAAGAAGGTACCACAAAACCCAGACTAGGCAACTTCTGCAGGATAGACATGCTTGGTCACGGGGAGGCTATGCCTGTATTTTCCTTCCCTGGTTATTCACAGAAAATTTTTATGAAGTCGTTAGTGGGGAAATCTGGTCACGTGGTAAAAATTATATATTTTCCCGAGACAAAAGAAAATTTTGTCCCTCCAAATCTTAAGCAACAGTTTAAGTTATGCCATACTGCAAGTGTTCTGTCTGAAAGCTTAAAAATCTTCACTCAAAAAATAATAAAAAAAAAAATGATAATACTTCCTCCCCCATCCCACCCTCCTTGTACCTTGTACTTTTGCTTTAAACACAGCCCTCTGTATTGTGTTTATTTTGATATTTCGATTTTCTTTGTTGGAAAGAACTGTACTGGGACTGATGCACGTTTTCTTCAAAAGGTATTGGCTACTAAAAGCGTTCCAGAAAATACTCAAAAGCCTTCTCTCACATCGAAAAGTCACCAGCTTAGAGAACCGAAATACATATACGTATATTCACTATCTGACTGATCACCACACGGACCCGACCCACGCAGCAACATCCTACACAGTATGTTCTGCCACCAACCCCAACACAGCTTTCCGTTTCTGAGGGACGCTGCCCGCCGCTGCCGACGAATTCCCCACCCCGATGGCGTGGGTGGAAAAGCCTCCTTTTTGGAAGCCGCCTCTCCGGTCACGAGTGAGATGCATCTTTTTAAGGAGAGCCGGCCGCCGGGGGCAGCGCGGGCGGGATCGCCGTCCCCGCTGTCACTGACAGCCCCAGAGCCAACGGGGGCGGGCGCGGCTGCGGCCGTTGGGCGCGCG
>VZTM01010299.1:69769-84360 GCA_013400555.1 Jacana jacana | reverse complement strand
GCCCGCTCCCGAGCCCTGCCCGCGTAGAACCCTGTGGCGGCCGGGAGCTGCCCGGGGAACCCCAGACCCCTCGGCTCCGCAGGCCGCGGAACGTCGGCGGCTCGGCGGTGCCCAGCTAGAGCTTAGAAGCCCGCACCCCCCTGTCCTCCCTCGGCCCGCTTCCCGGCAGCTGGCATCCGGCTGGCTTGGGTAACAGCTGCCAATTAGTCGGGTCACAGCTAATTACGTTTGCACTGCAGACTGCGGCACTCCGGAAGGGCGAGAGCGGTTTGATACGTTCTGCCTGCATGCAGAGCTTCAGGTGGATTCTTTTCGTTTTCAGAAAGTTGTAGTAAATGCAGAGGAGATGGCTGTGTGTGTCAGCACCCGAGAAGTGGGACCCCGAGCCAGGCTATGGCTGCCAAGTGCTGCTTGTGCCAGTGCCATTCTGCTCTAGAAATACTGCTGATGCTGCAGTAGGGCTCAGTCCTGTTTCCCATTTATTCAGCTTCACTTCAGAGAATTTCTGTTATCTGGCTTCACACTGATACCCTGTACGTATCTAGTGGGATGGGGTTTCCTGCTGTGCCCCCCTGCACCAGGCTGCCAGTGGAATACCCAACCCCCCCCAAAGCTTCTCCTCACTCCTACAGCTTCCACAATTGTCATGTCTGAGGAAACATGCCACTTGACAGAGGGAAATCTGCGTCTCCCATCTTCTGTTTCTGTTGTGTAACCTGAGTATCTGCTTGCCTTTTGGCCAGATTTTATAAGATCCCTGCCGTGCCTGCAGGGAAGCACTTTGGCTTGACTGCCTTATCTAGAGGGAATTCCCAAAAGAGAATTCACTTCAGGATGATCCAAATCCTTTTCACAAGTACTAGCAATCGGTTGTTTACAAATGACTCCACTGGATTCCAGGTCTCTGGGTGTCTTAACATGAGAAAGTGTGTTTACTGTGTGTTCCCCACTGAAATCAACAGGAAAAAAAAGTTGCTGAAGTGGTTGCTTGACTCCCAGAACATCCTCTCCTTTGCCAAAAGGTGCTACCGTCACGCGAGGCACGGCTGGGCACAGGCTCCTGGGCTTGTAAGTGCATCTGTCTGCATCCACTCCAGCTGAAATACAGGTTGCAGAAATAATACACAGTAGTTGTTGGTGAAATTTTATGTCTTCTGTTACATTTTTTTGTGTGTGATTGTAATTGTGTTTATTTAAAACATTTTGAAATATCTCTTGGAGCATATTATTGCCCCTAAAACAAAATCTGTAGAAGTTACACCAGCTTTTCAGTTTAACCCTAGAGGATAACTCCTCAAACTAATGGCTTTTACTTGTACCTCAGCAGAAAATTAGGTAGATCTTTGCCACTTCTTTCACCCTTAAACCTAGGTAATGCATATACACAAAGTTTTCATCCATACACTGAGAAATTTAGCATTAAAAAATCAAGTTGCCAACATGAACTGAAGGTCTGTAACATCAAGTACTGTTACCATTTCTAGTTTCCTTGCTAGGGCAAGATGTTGGAGGTGTGTGCTGGACTTGTGGAAGTTAAGGTGATTCTGCAGTAGTTTTCTAGAAGTGGTAAACTGCTCTTTGGAGAAAACACGCCTGTTTTTATATAAAATGGAAAGATGAAGACATTAGTATAGCCAGGTTTGAGCTGGATCATGAACCTTTGATTTGTCGTAAGTGTAGCTTTCCAGGGACACTGAGCAAGGCGATTGTAAAAGCTTGGGATTTTGGGCAATGTGAAGTAGGATGTGAGCCAGCACCAACAGGTACTTCTGGACTCTTCTATGGCATAATTATGAGAAAATTACAAAGGGCTGACTTGCCACATCAGCTCCTGTTTTGGGTGGTATCTTTGGTTTTCTTCTTTTTCTGCTCTTATTCTCTCTGCTCCTCTCCTTGCCTTACCTCCCTGTCCATAGTCATTTTGACTTCCTCGGTAACACCTCCTTGGCTCTTTGCCTTGGTGGCTCTACGTCCTACAGGACCCCTTCCAGGAATAATTCTCCACTAGTCCTCTCAGCTCACTTTTCCCAGGTGCCAATCTCATGTGTCCTTAGCACACACCCCTCTTCTTAGTACTTCTTAATGCCCCTTCCCTCCCCATGACACCTTGGACTGCTCTCTGTGAAAGCCTCTCCCTGTTGGCCATTCCTGGTGCGCCTGCCAAAGCCTGCTCCATACCTCCATCAGCCGTTCAGTCCCTGCCGCCTCCTCAGCCATCTCTGCATCCTCGCTATCCCTTCCTCCAGCCACTCCATCCCAGCTCTACCTCCCTGACCATCATCTTTCTTTGCTTCTTTTAGCCAGCTGATTGCAGCTTTGATTTCCAGAGCACCCCTCTGCAGCTGCTCCTCTCATCAGTCTCTGCTATTCCAGTCCCTTAGGAAACCCACTGCTCATTCTACCTCCTCCCACATTAGCGTCTACTCTCACCCCTGGGGTTTGTTCCTACCATGTTAGTGCTTGTCTTCTGCTGCTGCTGTCCAGGTGCCGCAGGACCTTCTGGCCCTGCAAGTTTCACATTATTATACACTGACCAGCTGCAGTCCAAGTCCAAGGCTGGAACTGGCTCAAAATCCCGCTTGGCTTCAGGTCCCTTTGGTCAGATCTTCCGGTGAGGTCTGGATGCTGATAGTGCTACTTGGCAGGGAGTATGGGCTCTCTAAGAGACTGCCTGGTCACCTGGGGGTGACAGGGATGCAGCCAGGGTGAGGGACTTTGTGTGAGAGGGTGCAGAGGGGCTTCACTGTGCCTGTCCCCCACGGGCAGGCTCAGCTGTCATCTCAGTGGTGCATCCCATGGCAGCATTGCAGCTGGCCTTGGGCTGGGAAAGAGCAGCCCTCAGAAATGAGGAGACTTAACTGTTCCTTGACTCTCATACCCCATGGGAGCTTCATGTCCCCCCCCCAGACCTTCAGTCCCTTCTGAGGGCACAGCCAAGAGCCCTGTATGTGTGTTGAACTGATGTAGCCTCTCTCCTTTTCTCCCCCTGCACTCTCACAGCCCGCCCTGTGCTCTGCCTGCAGACTGCATGGCAGAGCTGTCAAAACCACCTCTCCCCAAAATAATCTTTGCTTCAGAGGCTGGAGAATGTGACAGCTCATTTTCATATGCAGAGTGATGAGGTGGGTGCCGGAAAGCAGCTGAAGCTGAGGGGGTGGCCAGGGAAAGGCAGCTCTAAATGGCAGGGAAGTGGCAGCTGGGGGATGTGAGAGGAGGGACGGAAGGAAGGAAGGATGGAAGGAAGGACTGAAGGAAGGAAGGAAGGGAGCAAACTGAGAATGGGGATGGGGCAGGAGGGCTGGAGGCAGCAGGTGGCAAGTTCAGGGCAGGAGAGGGTTGTACAGTGTGGGGCAGTTCTCTTTTCCCTGGCATGCCTGCTGCTGCTCACGTTCATTTAATAATAGTTGGGAAAGTGTCTCTAGTGCTACAGACAGCACTTGCAGAAAGGTAAATATCCGATAACTGAGGTGTGGAGCATATCATTAGCAAGAATGTAGCTGGTCTTTTTTATCTCCTCTGAGTTCTTTTCCCTTCCTCTTCATACCCCGTTTTTCTCACACATCCCAGCCTTGGGAAAAACCTGCTTTGGCCTGGTTCTGCAATTGCTCATTAGAATACTGGGTGAAAACCAGAACTTATTTGTCACGAAGACTTGAACTGATGCGCTTTAGTTTGCTGTACCAGTCCTGATTGCCAGACAGAGCAAGTCCTGTGTTCCTCCCCAGCCCTACGTGATACTAACCCCAGTTTCTGCGTACGTGCATTTTACACAGTATTGCTCATGGCCCTTTTTCTCCAGAGTGTCTGTGGCTGCTCCTGAGTCACTGCAGCTCCAGTCCTGCCGTGCCTGCTCAGCGCTGTTCAATGGAAGGCTTCAGATGCTGTCAGCAGCGCTGATGTCTGCACTGCTGCCATAGGAGACAGACTGGCGAGGGGAAAAATACCCTTCAAACACTCATAATGAAGCCTAGGCCAGGTAAGAGAAACTTCTTTTGGGCAGATGAGCAGTTTTCAGCAAAACTGCTTTTCTTTGGCAATCACTGGTGGCAGCTAAAGCATCGCTGTCAGTTCACATGTATTTGTATTTTCCATTTGGTTTCCCAGGGAAGCCGGGGGTTGTGGTTTTACACCACCCAGGAGAGAATGGACGCCTGCATTTTTCATTGAGGGAGTGTTTGGGATTTTGACTTTTAAGTGCCTGGGGGTTACTTATGTATGCCTATTACACTATATCTTGAGTTTAAATTTCCCAGAAAACCACTTATCAAGCCTGCAGGTCATATTCTTCTGATGTGGAAAGCTAAACCGTCATGGGATCGGGAAGATAAGTTAGGGAAGAGAATGGGCAACATGGCTGGTAGCAGTGTAGCTGCAGTCCTGCCCAGCAGTCTGGGGGCTGAGGCTAAGTCAGGCGAGACTCTGGTCTCCTGAGTTTCACCCTGTTCTTAAGAAATACAGCTCTGTTGTCTGTGGCATATGTCGGCTTTAGTGTGTGGAATTAAGAAGGTGTTTTAAGTTGCTCCTTTATCCTAAACTCTTGTCTTCTGCACACTAATAAGCATGAATCGTTTTCCACTTGTGATGGGACATCAAGGGGGATTTTTAACCTCTGATGTGAGATGTAGACCCATTTCACAGAAAACTGTGGGATAGATGGTTATTTTATTCAGAGCAGAAAGAACCAAGGTGAGTAGGTGATTACTTTGGTATCCACTAAAGATTGTGAAAGGTTTTCTGTTGAATTCCTTCAGTGCAGGGCCAGGTTGCTGAACAATGGTACCAGCTCCAGCCCTGCTTCCCACCTATCTTTCTGGAAGGACAGCCAGAGCGGGTGTCTGGTCATCTCAAGCCAGCCAAGTCACATACTTGCTGCATGTCTTGGTCCAAGAAATCCAGGGAATTCTTTATAATGGAAATCAGGAGTTAATATTGGAATGATTTGTTGATTCTTTCCGTGCAGCTCATGCTTCCTATTTCACTCCACATGGTGTGACCATGTGTTTATTTTTGTTTAGTATCTTGTGTGGTCTTTCTTGAGCAAGCCAGTGGTTTTGTTGATATCTCCAATAAAGGGCAACATTGTTGGGTCCTATGCATGGTGTGGAGATAGGCCATTTCACAAGAACTTGGATTTCTTTGGAGAGCTGTGGAAGAGTATGGAAAAGTGGCATTGTTTATTTGCAGACAGAGCTTGGAAAGTACCAGAAAACACATCTGAGAACCTTTTCTTCTTGCAAGGATGACATACAGGTCTGTGAGTTCCACCACTTTGAATGGTGTGCTTCTTATATTCAGAGTTTTCCCAGTGTCATGATTTATTCAACTATTTAGTATAAAATATAACTGGTTGATTTGAATTTCTGCTAACAAAATCAGATACCTAGAAGCTGAACTGTCAGCCAGCAAGATGAGAAGGAGACAGCCTCCAAGCATTGTAGAATGAGCTTGTGTAGCTACAAAGCCACCTGTGTGTGCTGCAGAATCAGATAAACGTTTTTCCTGACGGAAGCATTAGAAACAGGTTTGTGTGCTTTTTCATGCCAAAACAGCATTTACTTGTTACACAGTGACTAAATGGCTGCTGCCTTTCTAGAGTTCCTCTGATGGGCTCAGTCCTGGAGGTCTGAAAGAGGTGGAGACGATGGTGTGGCCAGGGCATCTCATGTGACATTTTAGTACGGTATGGAAGCCAGCAGGGGCAGCTTTTCCTTTCCTCCTAACACAGGTAACAGCATTTCTACACCTCCCATTGTAGGAATTGTGATAGAAGTCATATGAACAAAGGTCCTTCTTTTCTTTAAACCTCTCTACCTTTAATATTTTTTTAACTTTTCACTACTTTCAGGCCCATATGGCAGATGGGATAGAGGTGTTAGTTTGTTGGTGCTAATACTGGATCCCACCCCTATTGCATACCTGTTAGTTTATATTCAAGCGAGCAAATAGTCGCTGAACAGGAAAATGCAGGTGCAGAAATGCAGGAGTAGTGTCCAAAGCAGCCCAAACTGCATCCAGTTTGGCTCCCTGCCCGTAGGTGCCGGCAGGCCTTCAGCTCACCCCTATCCCGCTGCTGTCCCTTCCCAAATGCCTGGCTCACACACCACGCCCTCGGCATCACGGTGCAAAGCACACCACTGGCATGCTGTTAAGCAATCTACTCGCTATTAGTAATTGATTTAATTATTTTTTGTCCTTAAGATGTCACAGGAACTAAGAGCAGAGGGCACACTTAAGAGAGCCGTGGAGACCAAGGCCTTGTGTTTCATTTAAAGAGACATCATAAGAGTCACAGCTTTGCTGCTCCGATAGTCTCTTGGCAGCAGTGTAAGGATTGAGCAATACTGCTTTACATTTTTAAAACAAGAGCCCATGTGAAAGCCAGCTTTGGTGCTGCTCAGTGCAAGTATCTCGTTTGTGATCTCAGACCTATGTGAGGAGCTGGGAGGAGATCCATGGAAATGCGCAATGTGCAGAGATGGTGTGGGCTTTGTCAGAGACCACAGGGAGGGAACTCACATCAGTGAGGTTGCCCTCATGACCAGAAAAACTTGCCCAAAGATTTTCATCAGGCGTGCCAAACCCCCAGACTTCACCATGGGTGGTGTACCCAGAGATCAGGCAAGTTAACGTAACGTGCAGCCCATCCCAACCACCTCCCTGAGGTCTCCACTGTGCACCTCGCTTTGTTCGGGCAGCTCAATTTGAGGGACATGTACCTCATTCCTAAAACTCCCACAGGGATAAGTGCCTCAACCCTGCAGCTTAGTATGGGAGATACACACTTTGGTCTTGTAGCTCACTGTTGGGGAGAGTCACCTCTGTCCTGCAGCTCGTCCTTGGAGACATGCTGCATCTTGGTCCCACACATGTTTACTCTGTAGGAGCCACAGTAACAAGAAGAAGGGACTGCGTGGGCCCTGTTTGCCATGACATGCAAAGTGGCACCCTGACCTCATGGAAGCACTTCTAGAAGAAGACACCAGCTTGTCCACAGCAGACAGTGCATGCTTTACTGATGGGATCTGTGTTACAAACTGAGCCCATGTAGCTGGTTATGGTACCCTGACTCTGCAGTGATTGCTGGCCTCCAATTGCTGATTCTCCAGTCCCTTGAGATGGGGAACCAGTGAGTGGCATGTCAGAGTTAAAGGGCTGGCAGGCAAACTTGTAAAGACCTCGTCAATCTGAATCCACCTGTGACTGCTGTCTCCCTGGTCCAAAGTCTCCCTGTGTGAGGGGAAGAAGGGATGGTGGATGAGGTCAATGCCTGGAAGGGTGTAGATGCGTAGGCACGGGTCTGTTGCAAAACATCCATGGAGGGCTGTGGAATGTGGCCTGAGCTAGCGAGTGTGCTGGCACAGGAGGCTGAGGAGGCCTGAGGAGGTGGGAAGTGCATCTTTTCCAGGGCTGAAAATCATCTGCTCCAGAGACCCCTTGTGAGCAGCTGGGAAGCAAGGCAGTTTGCACTGTGTGACCCAGGGCCCAAGGTCAAAGTGAATATAAATGTACTCAGAGTCACTAGGGGTGGAGTTCATCTAAGATTAGGTGCTTATAGCACAAGCATCTGTTTTTATAGCTCTTTTTATAGTCAGTGGAGTGCTAGTAAATATAAACCACAGAGTTCGGTCGTGTTTCATTTTTCTCTGATGTGGGATGATTTGCGCTCTGAGCTCTGATGACTCCATCTCCCATGCTGATAATGGGTGCCTGGGCAGCTGCCACAGGAGGGTGAATCTACAAAACAGGTGGATTGAGGTGAGGTGGATCCCCCCATGGGTGCCTACAAGGCAAACGAGAACATCAGCTGGGCATTGAATTGTTTCCCTGAGGGACTGCCTGAGTGGGCTTGGGGCTGCTTGTTTGCTTTCTGCTTGGCATGTTCATGTGGATGGCTGCAACATGGACACAGCACAGACTGCCCTTTGCTGCCAAGGGACTTGGGTGAAAACTGTGGGGAGACAGGAGCCACTGTCACAGGGAGAAGGTGAGGAAGCCTGAGAATCTTGAAAGGGCACAAAGGAGTATAGCTGTTGAGATGAGGCACTTAGAGGACAGTTTCAGACCCTGTAGGAAGCCAGGCTCTCCCAGAGCAGTGGCCCCAGATAAGAGCTTGGTTGCCTCTGTCCTGTGTCAGAAGCTACCACTTTCCCTGGTTCCCCCTGGAATGTGGTAGGCAGTGTGGCAGCTCACTGTCACCATCTCTTGGAGGTTTGCTCAGCTGAGGGGCAGTGGCTTTGTTCTGCTGGGGTTTTAGAAATGCACTTGACCACCATGAATGTCTTCTCAGGCTCCTGGGTCTATTCTTTGGGTGCAGACCCCTTAAGACTGGGGTCAAAGGCTTTGTGATCCCTGCGGTTTCCAGAGCTAATCCAGAAGTGCAGTTTGTATTGAAAAATAATGGTAAAAAGTGAGGAGAAGGCTGGTGTGTGACCCGCATTATTCTCCTCAGGAGAGAACGGACATTCATTTCTCACTGCTTCCAGGAATGTTTGGCTTGGTGAAATGCTGTGAACTTTCAACATTTTTGCAGTGTTTTCCTGTTGCTGAGTTAGCTTGAGGTGGGTTTTAAGCAGTTAGAGCAGTTAAGCTCTATTTCTACACCAAGCAGAACCCCTGAAGCTTGACTGACGTGCTCGTTTTCAGTGAACTTCCACGAAGCCTTTCCACAGGTGCTGTTGAAACTGTCGGGTTTGCAGTAGTGGCAGGACCAAAGGATTCTGGCAAAATACTATTTTGTCTGCTTTTGTTTAGGGACTGAAAATGCAGATATTGGGCAGAAAGGAAGAGGGTGTGATTCTGCAGCTGATGATGCCGGAGCAGTGAACTGTTTTGAGCAGGGACTGAAAGGGGGAGTGTGAAAGAGAGATCTCTACCAGAAGAAAGCTTGCATCCAGTTCTTGGATTCGAGAAGCGCTCCTGAAGACCATCTTCATTTATTTGATGGCACCAGTTGTAAAAGAAACATTGATGTTGTAACGTCTGTGTGTGTACATGTGTTTGTTTTGCAGCTGGAATGGTTTTAGCTATCAGAAAACAGCTCCATCCCGCCCAGCGCGGTCAGGATCACACGCTTACCAGGAACTGGCTTCAGAGCCCTTCCAAAAAAGGACACGTCCAGCATCGATGTGAATGTGAGTGGAAGAGAAAGCAGTGAGTGAGGGCCTGGGGGGGTTGTGCCCACAAAAGGTCACATTTTCCACAGTATTCTGCCTGTGTATTCAACCTTCTTCTGCATGAACCTGGATGCACAGGCGGTGGATGCCATCCTCGTGGGTCCTCTTTATCATTAGTGAGCACTGGCTGGGACCAGTGCTGGAACATGAGTATAGACAAAAGAGGGAAGGTGGAAGCCCTTTGACTTCCTTTGTCCTCAGGAAGCTTTGATGTTAACCTCAAATCCAGCCCAACCTCATGAGACTGGGTACAGTATAAGCTGTAACATATAAAGCTCTCAGGAGCAGGTAGTGTTTCTAACAATTCTCTAGGAAACTTTGCCTGCTCCTCGGTCAGGCAAAGGACTTCTGGTTCACAGGACTTCTTGCTTCTGGAGAAGTCCCGGGAACTCCTAAAGCTGGTGTGACAGTCCCTTCTCCTTCACCCTGGTGTTTTCTGCTCTATGTGAGCTGCCTTGGCACATACCCTCAGTCTGTCACCGTTTGGATCCGTTTCCTGACACAGAGTGAATCAAAGGCTCAGATTTCCCCTAAGAACAACTAGAGGTTGAATGCTTGTGGTAGGAGTGAAATCCACGGTAACCCATGGTCAGCACACCTGAGGAAGGCAAAGCTGAAAGACCAATGTACGCATATGAAAAATAAGACAGCATCTGGAAAACATCTGTTAAATTAAAGAAACACAGCATAGCAGCCCATGCTGAAGGAAGGTTTATGGATCTGAGTTAGGATGACACAGATGACAGAGCAAAGCCATGGTTTTTAAGGAGCAGAGCTGTGCGTGGCCCTCCCTGCACAGACCCCTCTCCCCGTTTTGGGAGGACTATTAATAGCACAGGGCCTGGCCAGCCCAGGCTCAAATGGTGTGTGGGTTTGTTTGGATACTGCAGGGCTATTTGGCAACTCTGGGTGAATGCCCTTAAATAATCCTGCTGGCACTGGGTGTTGGAGAGCTGGAGGCTTTAGAAACTTTTGGGTCAAATTTACTCTTGTTAGATAAACAGTGAGTATTGATCAGGTGGTCTGACCGCCCAACCGAGCGCTCTTGCAAATACCGCGCCCCATTGAAGTGCATTGTTATGTATTTATGTACTCAGAATCCCTTAAAAGAATTGCTTGGGTGAAAGAAATACGAAGCCTTTTACTCATGGAACTCTATCTACTTTTGTATGTATATATCCCTGTGCTCATGGGTAGGGGGGGATTGAGGCTGCTTAAAGGATTTGGATGCTCGCTTTGTTTGGTGTAGTTGCAGACTTGAATCCCTCAGGCAGATCTGAAAATCTCAGCCATAATGCTTTGCTTATTTTAGTACATCAGGGCAAGACCTTTTCCCTGTTATAATAATTTCTAAGCACTCTTCTCTTGCTGCCATAAAATAAAACTAAAAATGTGTTTAAGTGGAATTTTAAGAAGCATTTCTTTCTCTAAACATACCCGTTTATCTCACTCATTTGCTAATGAGTTTTTCTTAAATCACAGCCTGTCTACATTTTGTACTGCCCAGAGCACCAAGGAGCCTGTCAGAACGAAACTCATGGATTTTATGAAGGCTTTGGGTTGTGATTATTTGCACAGTTTAAACATCCTGGAAAGGTCTTCTCCTCTTAAATCTCTCGGCCGTACAGTTACGTATCGGGCCTCGGATGTATGTCAGGAAAACACCCTATGGCCCTGCCAAATGCAGTGCCCATGTGCTCACACACACACACAAAGGGATTGGGGGATTGGTTTGCAGCGGGGAGGGAAGAAGAAAAAACCCCAAAAGGCGAGGAGTGAATTCACACAAACTGAGTTTAGTAGGTGAAAGGGGAGAGGGGCCGCGGGTGCTGTGTTTACGCGGGTGCTGGGCAGGCGGGCGGGCGGCGCTGGTGTTGCGCGGGCTGTGCTGTTGGGCAGCAAGAGGAAAGCACAGCCTGTCTCGCTGCTGCCTCCCAAGCCGGCTGCTTCCCCTCCTGCCCGCGGCCGGCTGGGAGCTCAGAGGAGCTGCAGCCCTGGGGTGAGGGGGGTGTCGGGGGGTACCGTCCCGCTGTGCAGCCCCAGGCTCCCCGCTCCGTGGAGTGGTGGAGGCGGTGAGCTGACACTGGAGAAGCCCAAGCAGGGGAAAGACAAACCCGTCCTCCGGCCAGGACTTGGATCTCGTTGTCACTCCTTTCATGCTGGGTTTGAAATCTGGTTTAGGGTGACGCTTTCCTGTTTTAATCCCACCGCAGAGGGGGTTTCCCTGGGAGTAACACACCAACGTAAATAGACCTCCCTGGGATTTGCTTTCACTCCAGGTGAGCAGGGGACTGGCCGTGCTTTAAGCACAGGTGAAGGAAGATAGAAATGAGAGGGTTTGGACAGGTTTTTAAACATCACTTTGCCTTCCCTGACAGTTTTGAAATGCCATGGGCCTTAGGTTCTGGTTTGCTGTCAAGTGCTGGAGACGGGGCAGGTGTTTTGTTAAAGAAAATGCTTACAGATCAGTTGTCCCCAGCAGTTTGTCAAAGGGGGGGTTTAACCCTTGTTTCCTCTCTGACTTCAGGAACATGAGCCCACGAGTCAGTCTCAGAGCCCAGGAAGGGCCACACTCCCTGCAGCTGCCCCTGCCAGGGGCAGAGCTGAGTACCCGTATGGAGCACCAGCCACCTGCCTGCAGAACCAGCACCTTCTCCTGCATTATCTTATGCCTTTTTATTTCCTTAATTGTAGCCTGGCAAATGGCCCCAGTGATGCTCAGGAGAGGAGCCCGTGGCTGTCCCAGGTGCGTGACAGCGCGGTGGCTGTGCTCGTCCTCCTCCAGGAGCGCCTGCGGACACGGTTACTCATCCACCACCCGTGCCAGCTCCGGAGAGGCCTCCAGAAGGCCAGCAAACCACCGCGTCACCCTCCTCCTCTGCCGTTTCTCCTCAGGCACAGGACGGCCTGTGAACCACCACAGAAGGACCTTTGGGAATCTGTTGCGCAACCCCACGATCGCTGATTTTAAATCGAAAACACAGACACAAAAGCTAGAATCATTTAGTAGTCCCCTCTCTGCTCTCCCTGCCCTGCCGTTACAGACCGCACAGAAACCGCACAGGAATTGTGAACTAGGTACCGTGCCAAAGACCGGAGCGTTACAGCTCCCCTGCTTGCTTTTATCAGTTTGCTCAGCTCCTACTGCAGAAGCTGGCTCCTTCCATCTCTTTGAAAAGAAGTAACTATCATCTACTTGATGCTGAAACAATGCCTGCTGCCTTCTTGTCAGGGCCTTCAGCTGGTTTGAGCCTAGCTTATTCCAGCCCAGGCTGCTTTATACGTCACAGTGCGTGTCCTCAACTTCACCCGTCCATTGTATCCCTTATCTGAAACCCCGCTCCTGGGATGTGCCTCATTCCTCAAAATTAAAAATGGGACAAATACCCTTAGATCTCCTTTGAGTGGATAACCAGTGAGAAGCAGGGAACTGTGCTGGGTAAAGAAATGACCTGTTCGCCCAGTGTCCGCCCTGGGGACGCTGCAGAAGGTCCCAAAACCCTGCAGTGTGTATGTCCCTTCCAAGCTCAGGGGGTCTTAACTGGTCTACTGGAAAGGCAGAAGTTCACACATAGAAAGAAAACATGATCATATAGGAGGAGGCAGCAGAATTGAGCCCAGCTGCACCCTCTCTGTGCCCTGCCAGTGCCGAGGGCAGCCCATGGCGCCAGGAGCCTGTGCCAGCTTCTGGAAAAACCTGATCCTTTCAGGGGAAGGTGCCATAAGGGAATGTGGGAGGCTCCGGGGAGCACCACTGACACTGTGTTCCCTCTCTCCTCTGCCCCACTGACCAGGGCATGCCTGGAGGTTTCTCCCGAGTCCCATCCTGGCAAGTGCATGGATCTGGCTGGCGGGCACAGAGGATGCCTGTGCCTCAGCTGGGGCTTTGGTCTGCTAGGAGATTGTTCCTGCTGGTGCTGCACCCAGCGTACCTGGTCTGCATGTTTAATAGAGGTGTGATGGCAAACCCCCCTACTCTGAGCAAGGCAGGGTTGCCTCATGTTTGCCAGTGACGGGCTGGGCCAGGAGTAGCTTTACGGGGCTGTGCAGGGCTGGAGCCTGGAGCCGCAGCTCTGCCTGACTGCAGCCAGGTGAGCAGCACTGGCGGATCACGGCTTGAGCACCAAGGACGGGAGCCAGACCTGTGCATGGGTAATGAGGGAGGTGTGGGGCTGCCCTTTCATAGCTGGGTTGCAGGGGACTCCTCTGAGCTTGCCAACAGCCTGGTTTGAAGCTTGAGATGGTTGAACCCTGCAGAAATGCCTGAGCAGGTGGCATCCTTAAAGGCCTTGGGGACAACAGCTGCACCTGGGCTGTGTGGGTGGGGACAGGTGGGTGCCATGGCTGGGGCGAGGGTCCATCCCTTCAGCAGTGCAGGCGACGGGAGAGCCTCTGCTCCGGGGAGATTGCAAAATGGATTTGGCAGGAACAGAGAAACAAGATGCCAAAATGCACTAAGCTAAACCAGCTCTGCCCTGCGGATTTTGTTTTCTCACAAGACACCAAAAGAAACGCCGCCCTGGGAGCTGAGGCCGGGAATCCCTCTTCTCTCCCTGCCTGTCCCTGTCCCCTGCCTGCGCCAGCCCAGCCCTGCACTGCCAGCCCACGTCCTCGCAGGATCCAGCCCGGCCCCAGCCAGCGCCCCTGGAAAAACTGCGCGGTGGCTCGCTGGCCCCGAGGGGAGAAGGGCTCTTCCCCGGGGGGACAGAGGAGCCCAGTCTCCCCAGCTTGGCAACCTGGAGCCCGAGGGGCTCTTCCCTGCGGGCTGCCCCTGCAATGGGGACATCCCGAAGCCATTTGTCTGGAGGATGTTTTAAAAGCAAACATTGCAAAGCATTCCCTGGCTTTCCTCTAGCTAGCAGGGGGAAAAACACCACCCTGGAAACCTATTCTGGTCTCAGACGCGTCTCAAGTGGAAAATTTCAGCTGCAGTGATTTAGGTTGGCGGGGTTAAAGGAGGTGAGGCCCAGCTGCTGCTGGCTCTGCAGGCAGGGAGGGATGACTCTGGGGCTCGGCTGGCGCCCATAGCTGCCACGTGGGCAGTGACACCGGCCAGCAGCTGGGGAGGGGAGAGGAAGGAAACTTGAACCCGGGGGGGGGGAACGGTGCAGCCTTCAAACAGCATGGCAGCCACTGCCTCCGTTATACCTCCCAGCCTGGAAAAAACCCTCATCCTAGACCATCCGGATGCCAAGGGACATCTTTCCTTCTTTGTCTCCTCTGTCCCCCAGCTGCCATCACTTGTTCCGGTACAGCCTGGGGGGGGGATGTCGTGTGGGGTGGCTGGTGGGTCCCAGTCCACCTCCCGCAGGAAGGACATTGAAGCCCGTTGTGGCTGCTGCCAGCGGCAGCCTTGAAGCCGTGCCAGGGCAACTCGCCTTGGGCCAGGCAGCCTGCGGGGTGGCAACTGAGGCAGAG
>VZTM01010299.1:45374-69734 GCA_013400555.1 Jacana jacana | reverse complement strand
CTGCGGCCGGCAGGGAGCTCCACTCGCCCGCCCTGTGCCGGCTGGGATACCCTGGGAACCAATGGCATGAAGCAGGACCATGTTCAGAGGCTACATAGTTGAGTAAAACACACAATCTGTATCTAAAATCATGTAGTCATCAGCTCAAACGCTCTATTAAATATAGAGATGTCCCTCCCGTTTTTTGATCGGGACGGGACCAAGCATCTCCCGCCCTGCGTCGGTTGACACAGTATGGTAGGACGTGTCTTGTAGGTGACACATCTTTGACACAGGCTGAGGTCTGTGCTATTGCCTGCTGCAGCATTTCAGTCAGAGGACATTAAAATAAAGTTTTATATTAAACAGAACTTAACAGGATTGGCAACATACAGTCTTTGGAGAGAGAGAGAGACCTACCTGTAACCGGAGGCTGCTGGCTCTGGCTGCCAAGAGGATGTGGAGCTGGGCTGAAAGCACCAGGAACCAGCTCCTGCTGCCACCTCCCTGAAAGCTGTCCTTTTCTGGCTCGGGCTGACAAGTGCAATTAGCTTTGTCCCACGTAGCTGACAGGGTAAGCCTATTAATGCCCCTAAATCAGACTAAAGACTACGCCGTTGTAAAGAGATTAAACATAAAGTGAGAGAAAGCTTGTTATTCCAAGGATAAGGACTATAATAAGGGAGCGGGGGGGGCAGTGGTCCACACCATTCTCACACCGCTGCTGCTCCCACCATCTCACACCCNCGGGGGGGGGGAACGGTGCAGCCTTCAAACAGCATGGCAGCCACTGCCTCCGTTATACCTCCCAGCCTGGAAAAAACCCTCATCCTAGACCATCCGGATGCCAAGGGACATCTTTCCTTCTTTGTCTCCTCTGTCCCCCAGCTGCCATCACTTGTTCCGGTACAGCCTGGGGGGGGGATGTCGTGTGGGGTGGCTGGTGGGTCCCAGTCCACCTCCCGCAGGAAGGACATTGAAGCCCGTTGTGGCTGCTGCCAGCGGCAGCCTTGAAGCCGTGCCAGGGCAACTCGCCTTGGGCCAGGCAGCCTGCGGGGTGGCAACTGAGGCAGAGGAGTGGGCAGCAGCTGGAGAAGGAAATGTCTTTGCTCCTCAGCCTTCCCCTCAGTGCCCATGTCCCAGGGCCACTCGCTTCTGGCTGGGAACTGGATGGGCAAGAGGAGCAATCTGCCGAAGTCGGAAGTTGTAATGGGAATGTGGCGTGCGGGAATCCCCTGGTCCCGCATCCTAAGCTGTCTCCCACCTGGCAGATATGGGACCAGCAAGGGTAGGTGAGTCCCCAGACCTATGTGACAGGGGAAGATTTTGAACCCTCGGGCTCCAAACTCTGGTTCTTCAGGAAGGTGGCCGGCACAGGGCGGGCGAGTGGAGCTCCCTGCCGGCCGCAGCTCCCTCTGGGAGCTGCGGCCNGGCTGCCAAGAGGATGTGGAGCTGGGCTGAAAGCACCAGGAACCAGCTCCTGCTGCCACCTCCCTGAAAGCTGTCCTTTTCTGGCTCGGGCTGACAAGTGCAATTAGCTTTGTCCCACGTAGCTGACAGGGTAAGCCTATTAATGCCCCTAAATCAGACTAAAGACTACGCCGTTGTAAAGAGATTAAACATAAAGTGAGAGAAAGCTTGTTATTCCAAGGATAAGGACTATAATAAGGGAGCGGGGGGGGCAGTGGTCCACACCATTCTCACACCGCTGCTGCTCCCACCATCTCACACCCCGAGTATTGTGTCCAGTTCTGGGCACCTCAACACGAAAGAGATAAATATGGAGGTGCTGGAGCGAGTGCAGAGGAGGGCAATGAAGCCAGTGAAGGGCCTGGAGCATAAATCTTATGAGGAACAATTGAGGGAGCTGGGACTGTTTAGTTTGAGGAAGAGGAGGCTGAGGGGAGACCTCATCGCTCTCCACTATTTGAAAGGACACTGTAGAGAGATCAGTGCTGGTCTCTTCTCACAGGTAATTAGCAATAGAACGAGAAGGAATGGCTGCAAGCTGCAGCAGGGTAGGGTTAGGCTGGACACTAGAAAAGATTTTTTAACAGAAAGCGTGCTCAGCCACTGGAATGGGCTGCCCAGGGAGGTGGCTGAGTCACCATCCCTGACTGTTTAAGAGTAGATTAGATGTGGTGTTGGGGGATATGGTGTAGGGGAGCACTTTGTAGAGTAGGGCTGATGGTTGGACTTGATGATCCCAAGGGTCTCTTCCAACCTGAATGATTCTATGGTTCTACGATCTTCCCAGCCTGCGGAGCAGACAGGGGCTTCTGTCCAGCTCTTGGGGAACCACTACCTGCTTCTGGATTAAAAGATCTTCACCTGCCTTCCCTCAGAGCCTCATATCCAGCCCTGCAGACAAACGTGCTCCCTGCAGCCGTGGGGAACAGTGCCTGTTGGTGGGCTCATGCTTTTCCCTACCCCTCAGGAGGAGTACCTGGGGCTGACAACTCTTATCACTTCTTAAAACAATAAACAGAAAATCGAGGTAGTGAATTACACGGCACTTCCTTGAAACTTTGAATTTTAATCAAGGGAGGAAATAAGGGTTCAGAGGACGAGCAAGCAGCCACAGCCAGCACCGTGCCCCCACGGCAAGGAAAAGTTAAATCCACAGCAGCCAACACCTTCCTGCAGTGCAGGAACTGTGACAGTCACAGGAATGACTTTCTCCTTCAGTTATGGTCAGAGCAGTTTAGATGAGCCATCTTTAGGACATACCCTGACGCTTTTCCTGAGCTCTTGCAGCATCGGGTGGGTACAGCCAGCACCCAGGGCTGCCCCTTAGGGGACAGGCAAAGGCCCAGAGCCCCTCCTGTGCATAGCACCAACTTCTCCTGGGGGCTGTATTTGCTTTTCAGCTGCTGCCCAAGGGCTTGGGAACGCCCCAAGGGCACCACCACTCTGCTCCCTTGTGGTCCAAGAAGGAGATCAGACCAGAGCATGGCAGCTACCCAGGCTCTAAAAGCAGAGGGTTGCCCCCCCCAAGAGGTAAGTAATTTTTCACTGCCCACTCTCTCTTAAGCATATGCTTCTGTTTAGCTTTGAATTTTTTAATTATTTGTTTTTTTAAAAAAACCCAGAGAGCAGGAATCAGACCTGTATAAGCTTCCTATGAAACACATTAGTAGACTACTCCACTGTCCCCCCTGCCCAAAGCAGCAGTAGAGAGTACAGATGAAGTGGTAACACCTCCAGTGGTGGACCCAGGGCACCAACTTCTATTCTGAGCCAGTGGCACAGCTGCTTAGACCCACAGGGGAAAGCAGAATTGTCTTCTCCTGTCCCTGAGGAATAATGGGCACCGCTAGGACCACAGCACCATCTGGGGTTGCGGCCCTGCATCTTCCTTGGGAAACAATGTGCAGGCTGAGGGGCTGTGCCTAGCACACACGATGACAAATTGTACTACACACACAAACACTCTTAGAGCAGGAACCAAAGAAATTCAGCTAGTGCAGACCTCCCTACCAGCAGGGCTGCAACAGCAGCAGCCTCTGCCAGCACCAGGAGCTGCAGACCCAGACCCAGCAGGTCAGAACCCATGCAGCCCTAAACGCTACATAGAAACCACCCAGCTTTTGCCTAACACCCTGAATCACAGTATATATAGTGACACTGAGCAATTCAAACTGACACACATACTGCGTTCAAACTCCAGTTTTTTTTCAGTGGCAAGCCCTCCTCAGGTACAACCAGTCTCTGTTCTGGCCATTGTGTTACTCAGAGAGGATTTTTTTTTTTCCAATTGATCTGTAAAAGTTAATGTTAAAAACCCCAAACCCTCTCCTTCAGCCTGTGTAACAGAACCATGTTATCTCGGGCAACTGTAATTTGTATTTACTCAAACCCCACGCAGCAGCCTGCTTTGCCTGGAGAAAGACTAACAGACAGACCGAAGCACACACCACCTCTTGAAACACGAGGTTGGGAAAAAAAAAACAACAACAACAACAAAACCTAAAAACCACAACAGCTTTCCCACTATTGTTATTTTCTCCCGTTCCTACTTCCGTATTTAATACCAGTAATAAATATTTCTTAGACTGTACCTTCAAAACCTAAGGCATTTTGTACCTTTTAGCTGGCCTGCAAAACTGCTGAGACAAGGCGAGTCCAAATTGAGAGATTTCTTTAAGTTCAAGTGTTATGAAATCTTTGCTTTTCACAGCCAGAATTTAAGATTTCCTACCAGCTGGCACACCCGCAAAATACACTTGCAACTATCAGGTAGAAATTTTACCTCCAACTGAAGGGTTGAAAACAGTCCCCTCTGCAGGATCCAGAACTTAACCACAATTTCAGAGCCCTGACATCCCTTCTGCTCCTCCTCCCTCCAGTTTTCAAGTAGGGGAAGTTAAAATGAGAAAGTAAGAAAGGGACCTTGATGAAATCAAGAGGCTCCAGTAACGTCATAAAGAAACCCTCTGACCAGTTTCAGTGGTTCCAGTTCCTCAGAGCATGTGCACTCCCAAACTTCATGGATATAAGTAAGTGAAGTCCAGCACAAGACAGCGCTGGTGTTTCTGAACACTTGAGTAGCCTTTCTCTTCGGAGTCAGCACTAAACAGAACTGCAGTCAGAAGCTAGACTCTTTGATAAACAACATTTAAAAACAGTAAGAGGAGTTCAAAGTTGTGTAACAAACCGGCAGAGCTGCACTAACCTCTGCTGCCTCGGGGGCACTACACACACACCAGCTAAAAGCTACCCCTCTCTGCGTATATCCGCATCTACTGCGGGTTTGCTGTCAGGAGCTGAATCTAAGGTCACTCTAAAAAAAAAACCAAACAAAAAAACCCACCAAAAATGCCTTTTAGTCTTCCAGGGATTTATATGACTTTCAGTTCATACAAGTTGATCAAGCTTGAATTATTTAGGGTTTAATACAAAGCTGAAATAACAGGCTAGAGAAAAGGCGGCTTCTCAGAACAGCCGTGTATACATCTATCTTATAGCTACCTCTTCTGCCTAGCCCCTCCCAAAGTTAGCCTGAAAAACAGGAAATCTACACAAAGTTTTATTGCAATCATACAAGGGATACATCAAGGGTCAAATACAACAAATACTATGATGCAATTTTACATTTATTAAACTACAGTTCAAAGCACAAATTTACACATTCTAAATACACTAAACATCTAATGAAGTCACACTGGTCTCCCACTGACATTTGATATATCTGGGCGAAAGACAATAACTTTACAAGACTTTTCTAACAGGAATCCTTAGTATAAAAACTGTGTACTTGTATGTAAACTGTTGAAGAACCCAAGTGATGGGTTTCCATCTCCACTAAGTCATCCATTTTGTTGCATATTTAAACGCTCAGGGGTTGAATGAACTTGATTTTAAATTTGGATGCCATTATCTAACCCTCCCACCCCCCAATGAATTGTAGCTGTAGCTTGTTTTGCCTGGTCCCCATTAGCTATGACTACTTTTTCAAGTTTTGAAGATAATGAATTGAATTCAAGATTGTTCCATTTCTTCCACACTGGAATGTTGACCAGACAAACTACAGACTTGCAACTGCAGGTCTAAATGAAGCGTTACTGCCTGTTTAAGCTGCAGTGGAAAAGCGGTCTTCTGGGCTCAGCTGAATGCAAGAAGGCACAAAGAAGAAGTTCTTCATCAATGTGTCTGAAGCAATTCCAGCATCTTGCATCTCATCCCTGCAGCAGAAAAGGATTAGGGTTGTAATAAGGTGCTTCTGTATACAATTTCCCATCAGAAACCAGCCTCAAATATCCCATTTGGGCTCTGCTGCCCCTGGGCAGGTTGCCCGGGGTCTCAGCAAAAAGGAGAATCAGCTAGAGGAGCCCTCGGCAGACACAGGAAGGCCATCACGCCTCACTAGCAGAAGCGCAGGGCCTTGGCTGCCTCTGTACTGGGAGAGGTACAGCGCACATCACCACCACAACAGCATCACTGCCCTTCCTGCACACCTTACTGTGGGCAAGTCGCAATTACTTGTGTCAAGCAGCAGGAGGCTACTACTCAGTAGCGACTACCAGTAAACCCAGTCCCCACCAGGTGTTTTGCTTTCCTTTGGCAACCCTAAATCAAAAGCAGGCATTTCATCACAGCTCTTAGGTTGGTCTTAGCCAAGTCAGCATAGTAAAAAGAAAGGCAACCAAAAAAACCCCCAACCCTGCAGAGGCACACTCCTGTGCTCAGCTGCATCCCTCCTGTATCTGCCATCAAATAGCATTTGCGCTTGGCTGTAAGTGTGCACCCTTGAGGAACGGGAAAACTATCTTGCCCCTACCAAGAGAACTTTCTTACCAGTCACTGAAAGACATCATGTAGTAAATCAGTGGCCTCTGATAGTCGTTAAAGGTAGACTGTTCACCTAAGGTACCAGAACCCATATTATCAAAGATCAGCCAATCTCCAACACTCAGCTCAGGAAGAAGACAGTTTTCCACAATTTGATCCAGCTCATCACAGGATGGACCCCAAAGGCTGCTTGCAAACAGAGGCTCATCTTCCTTGTATTTCTGTATGGAAATGATTCAGGTAATTCAGACTTTAGGTTATGAAGCACAAACATTTTCAAATATACATAAGGATACTTTTATTTTAAAGTACATAATTACATGCATATGAAGTGTTAAATATGTCTATAAGAGCATAAGAATAAGGACTATCTCTGAAGATTATAGAAGGACTCACCTTGTGAACCTCTGGGATAGTATTCAGTTTCTCAGACAATTTACTTGCAAAAGAACCATAAACACCATCATTTAAGTAATAGGTAAATACTGGTTCATCGTCATTCCTGGTTTGCTCCACTGGAAATAAAAAAAGAAGTTGTCTTGCACACTTTTTGTCATAAATAGTCCTTCTGCAATCTAACTTCAATAACTGCTTTCTCTTGACAAGGGTTTCCAGATACAATGGGATGGGAAAATGCTGAACAATCTGTATGAGACTAGATTAATAATTCAGTTGTAACATTAAGTGTGAGGCTTAATGAAATTAATACTTTCAGTAACACCATTGTTAAGGGTATAAATCCAATTTCTACTTTGGCAGAGAAGCAGCTTGCTCTGCAATGTTTTTCTGTGTTCTTCTAATACAGAACCTCCTGTAAAGCACCCAGTATAGGTTTAACCATTGAGAAGTCAAACCTATTGAGGAAAGATGAAGCACCACTGAAGTGTAACAAGTAAAGTGAGATACACAGAGAACAGAGCCAGAACCCAAAAAGGCAGATTACAGAGCAAGCCTAAGGGAATGTATGAAATACACGCTGCGACAAACTAGTTTGTCCTGAGTGGGCAGCTGTATTTACTCCTAACACATGAAAGACAAATGTGACCCTTACCTCCAGCAGGAAGAAGTTTATCGTACTCAACAGCCTTCTTTGCGATGACATTAACCGCTAGGGTAAATGCAGATGAAACGTAGTAACATCCAGGCTCTGCAATCACATTAACTCCAGAGTCCTTGGGAAAGTAGACATCCAGCAACGGCCTGATGACACGATTAACCTATAGGGAATTCAAGTCAGAGGCAAGAGCGATGAAACTCGGCTTACGTGGCTGACTGACCGTGTGTCTGACAGACACGGCTGTAGTAAGCACACCAGAAGCTTACTCGGCTTCTATTCTGACATATGCCCACCAGAGGTCCTTCAGAAAATGGGTCATTCTGCTAAACACTGAAGACTGAGTACCTTCAGTCAGACCACTACAGTGTCCCTCCTCACAGCCAAAGTTCCAGTTGTTGTACACTCAAGACAGCAGAAATAATTTCAAAGTTTGCCCGGTACAACAGATAATGCATAATTACATATGCATCCAACAGAACAAGGAGAAGGCCTTGTTGTGATCAGCTCTGAATACTGCTGTAGTAGAAACAGAATACATTTGATACTGATGCTCAAATCTTAAGCCAGCTATTTGAGGGTTAACAAGTATTTTGGACAAGTATCAGTACCAAGAAAGAAAGGCCCTGATTGTTGTTACTAAGTTTTCATTGAATCACTTTCACTGTTCTGCACTAAAGGAGTTTGTCTTTAAGACAATGTAACAGTGTAAACAGGTTGTCACGCTGTTTTATGTGCTACTGCACACTACACATCCCATTTAGTCCTAAATCAGTATTAAGTTTTATTTAAGGCTAACCAAAGCAGAGAGAAAACCAAGACCTTTAGTCTTCAGCTCTAAAACAAAGTACCAGAAACATTCATGAAGCAGCAACATGGTTTCAGACCCAAAGGATACACAGCAATCCTTGCCCAAACCATGCAAGAGAGTAGCCAGCTTTACAAGGATCAACTGCCAAAAAACCTGAATTACTATATGAAGGTGGCTTCTGACAGCAGTTTAATCTGTAACACACTTAAGTAAGCTTGAAAAGAAAGTTATCACCTCCCTCCAAGGGCTGATTACATTACCCATAATAAAGAATAAAACCCCAATTGTTTGCATCTTATTACATTCTAACATGGAATTAAAAATGGGGTCCAGCTCTCAATATTACGTAGCAGCTTGGATGTTAAACACTTCAACCTCCCAAACCGAAATTAGTTTCAACTTCAAAGACATTTACCTCTTCCAGCTGAAGCTCTGAACCTGTGAAACCACCACCAATATCCAACATGTTCATCTTAAAGCCAAATTCTTCCTAAAATGCAGAGGCAGAACATAAGCACACGAACAACTGCAACTGTAAAAATACTTTTTGTGGCTCCTTATGTGGCTGTTTTCTATGTACTCATACGTCTAAGCATATTTAGCAAACTATGCCTAGTGAGGGACTACCAGCATTGCAAAGTTAGTACAGCTCCATTAAACCTACTAGTGATAGCATTGGGCATAGAGGCAAAAAAACAGAGGAAACAATTCTCAGGTAGAAGTCCAACAGCCACATCAATTCCCATCTTGTGGCATTTGTTAAATTCAGATAGTATTTGCTGATCAGAGCAGCACATGCTGACAAAACTGTTTTGGGAATTTACACGTATCTATTAATGCAAGTTCTTTTGGACAGGGCTCACATGACAGGACTGCTACAATGAATTTGCACAAAGATGAGGAAGAACCTCAGTTCTGTTGCCCTCCATGTATTAGCTCTGACTGGTAACACACTAACTGCAGTAATAAGGCTAAGATTTACAGTCTTCTCCATTCAGTTTGAGCTTCTCATTTACAGGAAGACACATGTTCAGAGAAAGAATTTAAATTTTACAGTATGATAAATACACACAGAACATATAAAGCTCCTAAGCCATCTGAAGCCTCCAACAAATCCATTTCTCTTTGGAGAGGATATCCAAATTTTGGACAATCTAACACTGTAATAACTCAGCATAGTAAGAAATAAATCTCAGAAGTTACATAGCTCAAGTTAGTGGTTATATCATGATAAATGCCAGAACACAAACACTTAATATTTTAATGTAACTTAAAAACTGTATTTGCAAGACTGGTATTTGACTTTCAAAAAGCTTTTACCAGAAGTGGAAAACTAATTTTTCATTTGAAAATCGCATATATTTTCTGCCTGTCAGTGGGACAGTATTCATTAACCTTTGTCCACCATTAGCATTATGAAGTTTGGTTTAGCCTCTACCACACGTCTCACCACGAAGTATTTAGTCCCTCACAAAAAGCTCCATTTCCTGCATGGATACATTTTGGCCATAAATTACTTGGCTGGTTAGTATGCAGCAATTGCACGTGTATCTACTTACAGCCATGTCAAACACACACCGAGCATCAGATATAGCATGAATGTACGCTTGCAGTTCCTTGCAAGAGCTTGAAACATGAAATCTGAAAGAAATAAAACCACAGTTAATACATTGAACTGTGCAGCTCTCAGACCAAGCAAAGTGTCTCACTACCTAGAACAGCAATGGAAGCAATTAGTCCCCAAGTAGATCCAGACAAGCTTGCATGGTAAGACAGTAACCCTGTAAAGAATAAGCCCTAGAGATTATTGCCTTCTATTCCATTAGATTTGTGCTTGAGGCTTGTCTTGCTCTTAATGATCAGAATGTCCTACAATATTCTCATCTTTAAGAAACACAGATTTACTGAACCTCTCAGTCTTCACTATCACAGTGGATAAAATTTGTTCATCAGCAGATACCTGCAGTCTCCCCTCTCTTACCCTACTTTGTACTGTCTTGGTCTGTCCACCTTTCTCCTGAGTCAACCATTTTTTCCTCAAAGCTAGGGCTGTATGTGCACATTCCCTATTCTCTCCAAAATTTGGGAGAGGATGGAGAGAGGCACATCACATTATCAACACATTCTGAAGCCTCTTCACCCCAGACCAGGTCCTAGTTTCACAGCAAGGCTGACCAGGCTGGTGAGCAGGTCATCAAAAGCAGAAAAGTACTGATGCCTCCCACAAGCTCCTGAATCCCCCCTCTGCAAAGGGTTTAAGTAGTGCCATAATACTGGTAGTAATTGAGGTGCTAAAACAAGCAGCAACATTCCCATGGGCTTCCTGAAGACTATGGTTTGTCCAGTGCCTACAGACCATCCTTCACATGCCCACCTGAGCCACAATGCTCTCTACTCCAAGTCTACCCATGTCTTTAAGGCACGGCCAACCAAAGGTAATCTGCAGCTGGATTTTTTTTATTAAAAAAAAAAAAGCAAAAAAGTCATGTGATTTTTGTTAAAGTTAGTATAGACATTATGAAAAGTACATTTTCTCAGTAGTATCATCTACTTTTTAAATACATCTGTCACTTGTAACAATTACAGTATGCTGATATTTTGATATAAATGTTGTTAAATTTAAGTAATTGTTGTTTAAATCCTCAAAACCTGGCTTCCATTTTAAACACTATTTTTACTGCATTGATGACCTACTCTTTTACCTGTTTGGTTGCTTTCTTGAAATATTCATGAGCATGTTGATACATTAATAGCTGAAGGTAGACAGAACAGAGACTTGTGCATGCATTTTTCCTCCATATACTAGAATCTTTGTCAAATTTAAAACTAAAGTAGCCCAGATGAGTTGGAAGCCCTCAGAACGCTACCATTCATTCCTGCCACACGCAAATCAAAAACTCAGGAGTATTTTATCTTGATATGATCAGAAAGTGCCATAAGACCTAACACTTTGAAAAGCCAACCTCATGTCCATCTTGCTCACAGTGTCTGTCCGAGCTATCCCTCGCTGCACTAGCACTTGTCTATTACACCACTGATTACTTGAAAAATACAAATCCAGTTACCACAGAAGTCCAACAGTATAGCTAGAAAATAGAATATTAAACTTCCCTTTTATGCCCACAGAAGGATTTCTGAACCTTTATTTCAAATTGGCTTTGATATCTGCAATAGTTACTGTCTTTCCTACTAGCTTTTGTCTGGGTATTAGAGCTTGCATGCAAGCAAAAACTCATGATCCAGAAGTTGTGTGTTTTGGTTTTTTTATAAAACTCCCTGTAAAACAGTGCCAAAGTGGGGGAAAAAAATCTTTTGTATTCTAAGTCTCAAGTACATCATACAAACATCTGCTCAGCCAGCAGAGAACAATAAAGTTACTCACTTAACACCAACTATTTGGACTCCCAACTCCTTAGCACATTCCATGAGGTGCCTACAGTTCTTCAGGGTGGTGCCAAACTTCATATTCATCTCCTCATCAGCAGTAATGTCTTCTGTGGCAATGTGCAGTAAGAGCCTAAGAGAAGGGGAAGATGATTGGGGCAGTTGGTTTACATCATCAGCACATGTGAAGCCTGAAGACTGTCAGAAGTGTGTTGATTATGTTGTCACTACTCCAGCTCCATCGATGGATGAGTCAAGTGAACCTAATAAAAACAATCCTGTACAGAGAAAAAACTAGCAATTAGGGGCTAAAACATGGAGCCAACAAGGACAAGGGATTTCGAAATGCAGCAACTAAGACTCTTGTAGCAGCAAGAGTCTGTTGAGTGCTGTAATAAAAAAGCATGTTACCTTCTACTAAAACATACTTCCTCACAAAGCCATTAAAGACTATTTCCCATCTCAGTCCTCCTTCCTACCCAGGAGAGACTGTGGAGATTCCCCTTCAGTCCATCTCAGACTTGGTTATCAGTATCTAGACAACACCAGGCTGGCTCACTGAGGCCTGGCCCCAGCCTCCCACCTCCCCTTCTGGCTGAGCACACAGACATGGGGATGGGGTGGGGCTGTCAGTCCATTCTCTGCTCCTTCTTCCAGGGGACTTGTGGAGCAGGGAGGCAATAAGTACGATCTCATACAGCCTTAGGCAGTGAGAGCTTCCTCCCTCCAGTCAAAGACTCATTCTGCAGTGTCAGTGCTGTAACACTTGAATGGTAAAGGTATGTTTGCATTGAAACCTTTAGACATACATCCTCAAAACTCAAATTCAAACTGCTGTCCACTAAGAAAGCCACTTCCTCCTCCCCCACCCAAAGATCAATTAATTAACCAGTTGTAAACTGAACAGAAGTTGTGTCATGACATACACACAGGCAGCACAGAACACATTACAGTTAACCAAGATGGAAAGTGTAGGTCATGAAAGCTCTGCTCTCAAAGGGACAGAGTTCCTCTCAAGACATGAAACAAGGAAAGCCTAAGCTAACCACTACAAAATGTGTTGATCTAACAGCTACCTTGACTTCTAAAAGTCCTTCCCAAATGTTTCAGCATGTTTTTAAAGTATTTTATAGAGAAAAAAAAAACACCTGAATTTGTACATGTTGTACTGCAATCCCTGTTAATTGTAATTTCTACTACTCCCTTCACTGAAAAACTGTGACCAACCTCTTGCTTCCTCTTGCTCCACTAGCACCTGGCACCTCGGTAAATCTGTAGTCAAACAGTATTTTGTAAAGCATCTTGAAAGAGTACTAAGTGTAACAAAAATATTAAAAATTACTCGAAATAGTAAAATAACGCAACCCATATTGCTATTGTTTGTAACAGCATATTAAGATTACACAAAGCTGATTCTTAAGGACGACATCCATTGTTAGATTTTATTGATGAATTGTTATGGCAGCACTCTGAGTTAGTCAAGGTATTTTCCTAGTGCAAACCAGCGGCAGAGTGTCATTCCCATT
This sequence comes from Jacana jacana, assembly GCA_013400555.1. Taxonomy (NCBI): domain Eukaryota; kingdom Metazoa; phylum Chordata; class Aves; order Charadriiformes; family Jacanidae; genus Jacana; species Jacana jacana. The sequence continues at coordinate 56,689 of VZTM01010299.1, read as the reverse complement.
ACTAGAAAGCCAGCAGGATACGTCTTCCTGGGTTTCAGCCAGTTAAAGCAGGGACGGAGGTTGATGTGTGGGTTTGGGGTTTGGATTTTGTTTGTTTTTAAGGAAGTATCAATAACAATAACAAACATGGCTCTTACTGGAGCTCTCAGGACACCAGTGACCTTAACAGTTAAACTTTGCATGGAAAAATCAAAAAGGTAAAGAAACAGAAAAATACACTCCTTTCTGACTCTTCTCCTCAAAAAAAATTGCAACCATTCAAGTTACTAAGGCTCTAAAAGCAGAAACAACAGTTATAAGAAGAGACCCATCCATTACTGAGCTCTGTGCAGAAAGTTAAAATAATTTTCAGAAAATGAGGAGAATAGCAGTTTTCTAAGCAGTTTTCCTCAGCCAGAGTGTAATTCTCTTCCATCTACAAAGACACCCAGCTATAACCACCACACACGGGAAGAAAAAGCCTACATAAAGGCTTTGACTTTCTGAAGTTATGCCAAGGAAGAGAAAGGAAAATTTGCATCTGTCACCTTCAAAGTTTTAATGACCTGAATAAGTGGGTTCTAATAAAACAAGCAAACAAATCTGTACCAATAGGAGAGCTACAGATCCAAGTTCCTAGAAAATTTAGATGGCAAACTGCAATTCATCCACAGAAATCGGATTTCTTGTCCTCAGTATAAAGGAACCTTTGCAAATATTAAATACAGGATCCTTGAAAAGAAGCAAAGAGGTTATGCTGATTTTCTCCAGCTCATTACATTCCTTCATTCCATCTCCTTGCTTTACCATTTATTTGGCTCAAGAAAAAAATTGCATCCTAACTTTTGTTGTGGATATTATGACAGACATCTTCTAAAAGAGGCTGTTAGACTCAAGGAAATAAATCAATGCGAAAGCTATGAAAGCTAACAAAACACTTAAAAAAATCCCCAAACCAGTTATACTGGGGTAAAACACTAATGATTGAGAGATGGCTTTAGCATCACTAAGGCTTTCAAATCCATGTAGTATGTTAGGGCCAAGATTTTACACAAGAAAATATTTATCATAGATAACATTATTTGCACAGGAAGAACTCTCCTGCATGGGAGGCACCGAGAGGCTTCCACAAGGAGAAAGTGGAATCACTAGCAACAGTAGTTTTAGCTTGTCACGTAGTTAAAAAAACCAAACCAACCACACACACAAAAAACCAACCACAAAAGAAACCCAGGTGTGAGGAGCAGAGTCTTCAGATAGTAAGCTGGGTAGAAGCTTCCCAATTCTACAACTATGGCCAGTTTTGGGAGAAGACATGATGCTTTAGTAAGGACTCTCTAGAACCAAGGGCTTCATAAAGGACGTCAGGAACTGTTTCTTAGTGCACCCTCCTGATGTTTGTGGGAAGTTACGCCTCACTGGGTGGAAAACACTGTAACACTCACTACTGCTCCAGCTCCAAAGTTCTTAAAGGCATGGCCCACAGCCAGCGCACCCCTATGTGGGGGACATGACACTTAGTGACATGTGTGCCTATCAGTCCAAAAAGGGACCACGGTACATTGGCAGCAATAAAATTTTCGTATTCAACCACCAGAAGAACATCAGCTTTGATCACTCCTCTACAGAAAGCATTTGGGGCAATACTGGAGTAACTAAAAGAACAGAACTGGAGTCCAATTTCTCACTGTTTGAACAGTGGGGGACTACCTTATTGCTCTCTACAACTACCTGAAAGGGGGCTGCAGAGAGGCAGGGGTCAGTCTCTTCTCCCAAGTCGCCAGCAATAGGACAAGAGGAAATTGCCTCCAGTTGTGCCAGGGAAAGTTCAGACTGGATACTAGGAAAACTTTTTACACCAAAAGGGTTATTAAGCATTGGAACAGGTTGCCCAGGGAAGTGGCTGAGGCACCATTGCTGAAGGCATTCAAAAGACAGGTTGGCATAGTACTTTGTGACATGGTTTGGTGATAGTTTTTACCAGTTAGGTTGATGGTTGGACTAGATGAACTTAAAAGGTCCCTTCCAACCTAAGCAATTCTATGATTCTATACTTAATAAATCTGCAGGGCACACCTAAGCCCAGGGACCAGATGCACATGCTCATTGGCTGCTAGTCTCAGCCCTGGCTTCTGTTTGGAGTATTAGTGACTTCAGCTGAACACCCTGAAAGAAAACACTGAAGCTGCAACAGAGCAGGAGGAAAATGTGCTTGCAGGTGACAAGGTGACAGACTTCTGAAGTTAAATCACTTTTTCATTAAGATTGCTTTATGAAATCAAAAGGCAAGATTTCTCCCCAAATAAGGGCCTTACCCCTTAATTAGGAAGCTGAGACCCCGTAGGGAAAAAGTTGAAAAAAGCTACCTTAAAGAGAGACATCAGAACAGAAAAATAGGTACAAATGATTTGTATTAAAGTAGCTGCTTGCAACTCAACCTAGAATACAGGCAAAACTCAGTTTCCACCACATAAAAAGCAAAACCAGAATTTTGATACTTACTTAGCATTTGGATGGTTACGTGCAATTTTCTTCAGCTCAATGTCATTGTCACAAGTCATGATGTTTACCCCAGCTTTCGCTGCATACTTTATCTGAGAAGCCTGCTTGCAAGGATTTGTATATATCATGTTTTCAGGAGAAATGCCCAGATCTTGCACCAATGCCATTTCAGACTGAAAAAAAGTAGCATACCAGAGTTTGACACACAGTCCAGTGCACTGTCTTCACTGACTTTGTATTAGATGTGCTCTAGTACTGAACTAGGTAGTTAAATACAGTGAAGAGTAAATTATCTACTGCTGCTAGGGTGGAAGTAGAGATTTGCAACAGCCAGTTACAGAGAAGCTTATAATCTAGATGATATTAAATACAACCATGGCACTTTACACCAAAAAACCCATTTTTGAAACAGCAGACAGATGGAAGAAAATACATCACAGAAAACAAAAACTTACTTTACTGGAACATGCAAATCCAACACCAAGGGTTCCCAAAATTTCAAGTACACCTGGAGTAGAATTGCACCTTACAGGATAAAATGGTTTTATTGGTGCCATCACATTCTGCCATTGGGTGTTCTTCTTTACAAGCTTTCCAAGATCACCAACATAAAATGCTCTTTTCCCACTCTAAACAAAAGGAAAACCAGGAAAATAAAACATCTGAAATTGTGGGTTCACTGTCAAAACATAAATAACCCATGAAACTAAGTCTTAAAGAATTACATACTTTTTTTTTCATCCTGCTATTAACTTTTACGTTTGACCTGGAACAATCCTCTTGTTTTCACTTTCACCTAGTAATTTGAACTAGTTTAATAGAACAATAAGAATTCAGAAGGAATACCTACCACTTCAGAGATATTATGAATGCTATTTAGACAATATTCTGAGATTCCTGAACAAGAGATGCTACTTAAATGCCAAACGTTGATTTTAATCTAAAAATACAGAATAGGTTACACATCTCTTCCAACTTTAATTTTCAGAAGTCTGCAACTTTTTGGAAGAAGAAAATTCACTGGGATGAAAGCTTCCACAGTCTCAACATAATTTGTAGCTTATTATACAAAGAATAAAATTGCACTACCATTATTTTAATATCTAGCTAACAACTCATTTTATTGAAATCTTGTTTGCTAGTATTTTAATTCAGGAAGTCAAGTTTGAGACTGTTCACATCTTGAGAAGCACAAAGTTCAAACAGAATTTTAAAAACTAAATTCAGTGTGTTAAGGTTGCAGAATCAAGTGCATAATCTTCCAGAAAATGCACAGGCACTTTCTGTGGAGACTGTTACCCTTGTGCATCTGCTACCATAGTCTCTCTCAATATCAAGTCATGATCTGGATGTAGCGGATCAAAATCCAAGCAGCTCATTCTAGAACTGTTTATTAATGTGCACTCAGTAAAATTCCTGTAAACAAATGGCCTACTCTATCATTTAAAGACCATCAAAGACCATCACAGAATACATGATCAAGGTGAATTAAGACTGTACATCAAATGTCAACTCTAGCACTTGACTTTCCCAGATATGAAACTATGTTGTGGCTTATTGTATACAATGTCCTTATTTCTGTTTAAAAAACACAAATAGAAATTCCATCGGGTGGAAGCATACTGACCCCCTGTACGGGTCACCAGCAGGAATGGGATCTGGAGCTTTAGATCCATGGCACAGGCCTCTACCCCTTGAGCTAAAGGAGTAAATGAAAGCAGCAGGAGGCAGCTATCCTCTGTGAGCCAGCCAGTGGTTGGAGACATGACATGTTGCCAGTAGTTTACCTATTTATTTGCTAGACAGAAAAAGAATATTAGGAATCAGGATTTGGGAATCCTACACCTGAGTTCAGAAGGCCATGGGATTTAGCTGTTTGCTGTACTATAGTTGAGCACTTGCATTTGAACATTAGTTTTGCTAAACCAAAGGAAAAGTGAATAACTCATAAGTATAGCATATTAAGGATACAGTATTTGCTCAATGACACTTTGTCTTAAAAAAAAACAACCAACACAACTCTTTATTTCTACAGTCTTGTCTATAAAACAGACACTACAGCATCTTCCTGCTTCCTAAGTGAGTGAAGCCTTATTCAATGAAACTATTACCGTATACACAGAATTATTTGTTTCTTCCCAGTAGATCGCTAGACTTTTATAGCTTTTAGACCAGTTTTCTTGAAAGAAAAAAGGTAGCACCTCACAATAGGCTTGTACCCATGCTTCCAACAGAGGGAAGGGTAACAGGAAGATGTATACCCATACAACCATGATCGACCACAGAAATTTTAAACATGGCTTTAAATGGGCTCAGCACATGTATTTGTCTAAACTTTGGTATATTTTCAGGAAAGAGTCAAAACAAGTTCCTAACACAGCAATATCCACTTGCTCCATTTCAGGTTCGTGGTCTAAACCCCACTGATAATAAAATCTCTGGAAACAATGAGATGGGAAACCATAGTTAATTACATCAGCAAGACTACTTTCTTACTAGCCACACAGAGGAATAACATTATTGCCCAAATTTCCCCAACAGAATTCAGCTCGAGGCAAATAAACAGCAATGAAGTAGAATTAGAAGAGAACTACTTTGCAAGGGGAGTTTTAGCTGACTGCTCTGTACTGCTGTCAGCTCATCAGTGCTAAATACCTTGACCTAGTTTGAAGACTTAGCGATCTAAACCAGAAGATTTGGAAACCTTCTAAAACTTACATGAGTATGTTCATAAATACAGTTGTCAATCACATCTGCAAGAGTTGCTCCTTCATCCAACAGGCCAATGGAGTAATTTGCATCCTCGAGAAATCCTTTCATCTCAGCCGTATTCCACAAAGCCGACAGTCATAAACCAAGAAACACAAGGGATGGGCTTCCAAGCCTTATAGCCGGGTCCTTAAATTATGCAACAAACTGTACAAAGAAAACAAATGTTTACAGACAATAGATCAATAAGAAGAGAGGCACAAGGCATAATGCCACTATTTGAAAATTACTAACAGTAACACACACTCTCTCTACAAAAATCAAATTGGTTGTTTTTTTTTTTCCCTGTCTACCCTCCCTTTGCCAAGGGTAAGGCTAGTGCAATAGAATAGAAGCTGCATCTTTTAAAACTGATACTAAAAGAATAGGAAGTAGGAAATCTCTGCCACAAGCCCAGTCTTGAAATGCATCCCAGCCTGTCTGCACGCTCATCTGTGCTGGGCTTATGCAAACTATGGAAATACTGCAAGTGCAGCATACTGGTACAAAAGCCTCAGGCCAGCTATTCTTTAGTAGAGCATCTTAAAGGGCACTAGTGTTCACGTATGCAACTGGAAGATTGCCTGTCATACATTGCTGAATTTATTAAAGAAAACCTGTAGCTTATTAAATGTTAGCACTGATATTTGTTAAGATTCACGTATTTGTGTGAACATTCTGTTTTTTTCTTTAGATGTTCATTTGTAACCAGAGCCTTCTCACAGGGAAAATAAACAAAACGCTTATTTTGTTGTTTTGTTCAGAAGATCCTTCTTTACAGGAACACCCCAAACCTTTTCTAATCTCTCAACAGACATTCCATAGTATTGAAAAAAAAAAAATAAAATTTTAAGGCACCTTTATTTGGCTTTAAAATAATAAAATTATTTTTCCAATTAAAAGTATTGATAGAAACCAGAAATGTTGCAAAGTAAAATAAAAAAATAAAAAAAAAATGCTTGACTATGACTCAAAAAGCTAAGAAGATAATTTTGGCTTTAAATGGTCACAAGGCCATGGTATTAACTGTCTCCTGTTTCCTCCACCACCCCTCTACAGTCACTAACAAAATAAATAAAAATCCCACAATTTGCAACATGAGTTTAGTTAACATTATTATGAACAAAGTTACTTTTGCTCAAGCTAATACTTAAACAACTAAGCAGCAGTTGCTCCTGCTTGTCATTGCAGGCAGTAACAGGGAAGAGAGCCAGCAGAGTTCTGTATGCTTTCTGCCTAACTCAAGTATGCCACCTGTGTTTCTTTAGGAGAAACAGCTACTGCCCGGTGGATTTCACCCAGCAGCAGCAAGAATTCTCAGTTGTATTCAGAAGCTGAATGATAAAGACAAGTACACTGATTAAGAACGTATTTGTCTCACACATACAGTGAGTCAGTCATATGCTCAAGTGAACCCTGAAGATCTAAAGCAATCATGAAACAGCAAGATAATTATCACATTGAGGTATGGATTTAAGTAAATTACAGTTATAGAAACAATGGCTAAGTGGTACACACTTTAACTTTTAATAATAATGACTTTAAAGTCAGTCACATCTCAGTTTTAGGTTCACGAGTAACAGCTAAAAGCCATCAAAAACCACAGCACCAAGGAGATGACAAGCTTGAAAACCAAGCTGGACTTAGAATCAGCAAAACAAGCATGAAGACCACAGTCATGCTTATGTAGCTACCATCACCTTCTTCAGAGAACAGGTCCTTCATCAGATTTTACAGGTGATTAGCACAAAGTCCTCAACATGCTCAGCTTCATGAAGTATCCATGATCTCCAGGAGCAGAGTACCANACGCTGGCATCAACATTTTACTGAATATTTTATATAGTTCTGGAGTATTCAAAACATGAAGATGAAAAGAAGAAAAAAGCTAACAGCAGAGTTTAATTCTTCTAGTGTAATTTCTTTATACTATGTCTTAAACAGCCGAATGCTTAACTAAGTTTTAAGGGACTTTACGCATCATTAGGAACTTGCTGATTGTGTAAAACACATTAAACTTTTCTTCTACAATAACAGCTCTTCTATCATCTCCTTGCAAGAAAACTACTACCCTTAGAGAAGAGTAAGCAAACAACCATGCTGAACATGTGCAAGAGCAAAGCAATTTCCACTTTCAGCAGATTATTCAAATGTCTATCTATTAACCATTCAAAAACCACAGGTTTTTTTAATCCTTTTGTGACACAGAACACATGTTTCATGTAAATCCCTAAGATCTTTTAGGACTTATCTGAACTGCGCTGAGACTTCAGGAAAAGTTCAACAGAGCTCAATAGCAACATTTTGACACAGGTAATTCTAAAGATGGGTTTCCATGATCCCAGTTCCTCTTTCCCTCTCCTTGCTCACATCCCAGTAGATATTCTGAGTAGCTGCAACTGAACACACACAAGAAGTGACTGGGGATGGCAGAAGCCTTGTATCTGAGCTGCTTCTTGTTTATTCAAATTGGACAAACTGCATTTCTGATCACAAGCACACAATTCCCTGATACATTGTACAGGCCTGTTACAAGGCCTGAAGACAGACCTCAAGCATTTTAAGGATTTACTGTGTATACACCAGTACTACTTAGCTAGATTTTGAAGTTTCAGCAGTTTGTCCGTTCAGTTTTCTGTACTACAAACCACTTCCTACACTCAAGTGTGCAGATGGTCAAGAGACCCTTCCACTGAGTGAATGCACCCCCCCTGTGCTGCCCTGACCTGCCCTGCTGGGAGGTCTCAGCACATCCAGTGGAGCCCCTCTCAGCACTGGCTGGATTTTAAGACTCAGTCACACATCCCCCTGCAGGCTAACTGCCTGTGCCTCCTATTGCAGGTGAAGAAGCTTGACCTAAAGGACAGATAGTTTTTTTCTGTCTTGGCATTCATCAGAGTTACACGGGAGTAGATTTAAGCTAATTCCGTAGTACTCCTAGGATTTTTTTAGTGGTTAATGAATGTAGTCACTTAAAAGAAAGGGGTTTTTCATAGGAAATTACTGTGGTGCCTACAACTGCCCTTTCACTTTGGGGAGTTCCTGGGCTGGAGGCAGGGCAGGTAGGGAAGAATTGGTTCAAGTAAAGCATGGAGGGGGGAAGGAGGCCTCTTTACCACTAACGCCCTGAAAACAACAGAAACTAAAAGAACATTTATCTGGTCAGTAAGCAGATTAAGACCAAGTTCAGTCTAAAGATTTTAAGAAAAATCTACATTTGGCAGCAAAAATAAACATATTAGCTTCAGATGAGCAGGCTGCTCCATAATTAAAAACTAAAGAATTTGTTTTACTCAACTAATGGAACACATCAGCTCTGAACAACAGCAAGGATTATTCAAGGCAGCCATGAGCTTTTTGTTAGCTTTGCTGAAGCTCTTTTCCTAAAACCAACATTGTCTCTTGTAGCTCCTTTATCCAAGAGCATCTTACAGTCAAGAGGCAAGGATGAAAAGGAATCCGTGCTAGGATTCATAAACTAGCTTGCAACAAGCCATAGAACACCTACAATAACCTCTCCCAGGCTTTTTTAAAGCATGTCCATGACATCTGGACTTTTTCATTTAGCAAAGTTCACCTAGTAAAAACAGTCAACGTTAACCTATCAATTTCTGTCCTCACTCACAGCCCATTCCTCTCCTCTCCTCTCCAATTTCCCCTGCTCTGGAAGAAATGCCATCTTTTCAGTCTTGTTAAGAACAAGATAGGAAAAATATTCTCCAAAGAGAAAACTGAAAGTCCTACCAGCACTGCTAGAGCAAAAATGGTGCATGCTTGAGAAATGGTTCTTCAAGGTGTTTACACCTGCAGCGGGATTTGGGACTGTGCTACAACCTTACTCTGCTTTGACTGGCCCCCCTCCTGACGGGGGAGGCAAACCAATGATAAATTTGGGAAAGATCAAATGAATACACACAGGAGGAAACCAAGAGAATGGTTTAAAACTTCTTCTGTGCCTGTAAAATGAGTCACAAATCATTACAGTACAGAGTTCAGTCCTTGCTGGAAGTGCTGACTTGCTGCAAGTCATGATTTGACAGACTTTGCATGGTAACACCACCCATTTTACCACCTGAAATGTTAGTCTGCACAATGCTCCAGGACATCGATTTTAGGGCAAACAAAAGCTGTCAAGTGGTATGAGACTTGTACATAGGCATGCAGTTGCTTTCTTTGAAGTATTACATACATCCTCGGGCTCTTTAGGGTTTAACACAAGGACTTTTCAGATGAAGAACTTTTATCTTAAAGTTTACATATTTAAACACTGCAATTAATGCAGACATCTGGGATATAAGAAAATTAAAGTGCTCTGAAAAATGACTAACTAAACACACACATGTCATACATAAGCATCTGTAACAAACATTTTCTTTTTTCTTTACGTTGTCAGAACTACATATTTTTTGGCCTGAAAAACCACCACCTTGATGTTTCATTCCTCATTCCAACTTCCTCTGCAAAGAACAAAGTCTCTGTAGACCAAGCAGGCTCCTGTTAATGCCTTTCAACTACATGTCTTGTTAAGAACAATAAATATTTATGAGATTAACAATTATGCTGATGCAAAATCATAAAGAGGTAAAATACATTCATCTTACATTCCTTCCAATACTGGTTCTTCATGGCTAACAGATCAAAAAGTAGAAGCATTTTATCACTAATATTGGCAATTAAGTACAGAACAGGTAGAAGAGTAGAAACTCAAGTTCTGTTTTCAGTGCAGGAAATGCCTATTTATAATGGCAGTGTTTTTTGAAAGCATATTCCAAGATGCCATTTCAGCAGCTTAGAGCCTTACCATTCAGTTAGCTGAATGCAACCACTAACCACCTGATGGAAATGCTGAAACAGATGTCTATTCTCAACAGCACCAGACACTGTGCCTCACCCAACTGACTACCCAATTGTGTTACCCAAGTAGTTGCATTCTACCATTCTCTCAGGACCATTCCACACTTCAGTCAGCAACTTCACATGAGCATCTCCACTGAAGTAAGTGAGCAAAGCAGGTAGACACTGAAAAACAATGCCTCACCTGACATCATCTACAAGAACCATGTTTTCAAGAACCTCCTGTTTCCCTGAGGTTTGACTATATTATTCAAAGTCAGTAAACTGGTACAACCCTTGTAAGCACACATGTACTTCTGTAGTACCATACCTGCACCTCTTTCATGATCAGAGCAAGCAGTTACCTCCCTAGCCTATTCTCACACTTGGTTGATAATAGTATTTTGCCCTTCCCATTGACCACCAACCCTCCAAACTCCCAGCCCTCCTGCTCCCATTTAGACAAAGTCAAACGAGCTTTAAAGACCAGCCAGTCCAGATAACTACTGCTTCCACTTGGCACAGACAGGGCTTATTAATAGATTATATTTCCATCGCTAATTCTCTCCATTTCCGATCAACCAAATGTGGCAATAAATAGAACAGACTTTCAAAGGAGTGATACTTCAGACCACAGTTGCCAGACTGCTCAGGAAGTGAGAGCCTGAAAAGCAAGACAGAACTAAATCCCAAGTTCTTCCTTGGCCGCTGTAATACAAAGACAAAGGTGGGCGGTAGAGAATTATAAAAAGGAAGCAAGTTTAATGGGACCATAAGTACACCTTCAGACAACAGATTTTTATTGGTGTTCCACTGGAACGTTATATTAATAATTATATTTAAAAGCTCAATTGGCCTTTTTCCCATTAAATCACTCCGCAAGTTGAACAAGACTCAAACTACCAATTAGCTGGCTCGCATCTTAGCTGTGTTTGAGACAATTACCTGCGCTTCAGCACACTGGAACAGGTAGATTTACTTGCATTTACTCCTACCTACATCACCACCACATTCAATATTGAGCTACTTATATTTGTGTTTAGTATATTATTACTGAACACATAACAGATCCAAGATCAAAATAAACAGATATTCTGAACAAATACAGCAATTCCAGTAGCATTTCTATTTGAGGACAAGCTATACCTCACACTACTTGTCACAACACATCAGTCTACCAGTTAGACAAAGAATCATCTCAGTGAAGGTACAAGATCAGCTTCTCAAAAAGAAAATAGTCAGTAAAAGCCTAAA
>VZTM01010299.1:5283-37111 GCA_013400555.1 Jacana jacana | reverse complement strand
GCTGCCGCAGCGTCCCGGGACCCGCTGGCCAGAAAGGAAGTGGCGCCGTGGTCGCCGGGCCGGGCGCAGGTGCTGGTGCTGGTGCTGGCTGGGCCCGGGGGACGCGGCCCGCCGGCCAGGCTGGTCTCCCCGCTGGGGTTCTGCGGGAGAGGCAGCTAAAGGAGACCCTCAGGGTCCAGGGCAGACGGCTGCCTCCGGGCAAGTCTATGCGGCCAGTTGAATCCGTGTGTCAGTGATGGCTTCTGCAGAACCAGGACCCGTCCTGGGTCACTACAGCTTGGAGCAGGTGGGAAAAGGAGACATCTTTACGGGCTCATTGAACGAGTTAACAACAGCCTAATAACTCACCCAAGTTCACTGAGCATTGATTAATAACGCTTACTGGAGGAGACTGGTCACATTGCATACCTGGCAAGCCTCAGTCTTTCATGAATTTCAGCCTTCAAGACTCCAATAAGTAAAGAGGTGAATTGAAGGCTTTAGCTGAGCCATCTGTTTGTTCACAGTTTCACTGAAGTGCAGACGCCCTCAGCTCATCCCAAAGCCTTTAGTGCTTTTCTGCCACTTGGGGATCACGTCCCTCAGTTAAAGGTCACAGAATTGTTCCTTGGTGGAGCTGAGGATGAACTGCCAGTTCTGCCAGTCCCAGTCTGCTGTGCCACCACGCCAACTTTCCCAAAGCACACGGCTGTTTTGTGAAAAAAAAAAAAAAAAAGCATAATTCCAGTAGTCACAGTTCTTTCTGGACACAAAAGTATGTAGTTATCCATTTCACAAAAAGATGTTCTGGAAAGTAATTGTTCATATCAGTGTACATTCATTTTCTTTTTAAAAATGTTAGCACAGTTTGCCTTTTTTTTTTTTTTTTCTCCCAAAGCACTGCTGGGTCTGTTTAGTTTTATAGCAGAGGGAATTTAGAAAAGCAGTGAATAGATACACACCTGTCAGCTCTTCAGAAATAAAATGAGACCAAGGCTCCACAGCATGCAGGGATGGAGTTTGTTTATTCTTTTCATCTGTTGTCACCTTCTCTTCTGCAAATCATTTTAAATGAGGAGGAAATGAACTGCCAAATACATGCAGTCTCATTACAGTGTCTGATCTTTCCTGATGTAGGTTATGGATGAAGTCAGTAAGAGGAGACATGTTGATCAGAAAGTCAGAAGTCCCCTCACATACATTTACAACAAACTCTGCATTGAGGACTAAAAATAGAGTGGTTTACACTGCTGTTTTCTCAGGTATGTTCTGTATCGCACCCTTCATTGGTGAGTTACCGGTTCATTTGGGTTCCTGTTCCAGAATGCAAGTGCAGAGTATATAAAAAAAAAAACAAAACACCAAACCAAACGGAAGACATAGGAAGAGAGATTTGGGCTGAGCTTGGACACGACACAGTAAATGTGAATCATTAACAGGCAAAGAAAGGAGGAAGGGTTAGAGGGGAGGACAAAGGTTATAGCAATATATGCAGAGGAGCAGTCCTGAGAGCTGTATTCTTTGGGAGGGTAGAATTTTTTAAAAACACCTTTGGGAAGGTAGATTTTTTAAAAACAAATTGAAGGGATTTAAACTAGGAAAAGGATTTAACTGGTTTGGAGGCATTTGGGTGCAGCCAAAAAGTGATCCATCAAGAGGCAAAGAGTAAGTCTATACTAGTTCTATGTAGAACTATGTATTTTATCTGTGTTCTTAGACATCTCCTGGTGGTAATATTTGAAGATATCCCAGCAATATATGGTTGATGTAACTGCCACATCAGTTACTGCCACCTCATCTACATTCATCTTCCCAGAGGAGTTTTTGCTTTGATAGGTAGGGGATGTTTTTACTCTTTGTACTGGGAGTAAGAAAACAGAGGGGAGGACAGTCACGTAGGACAGGAAAAAGAACTTCAGTTTGATAGGCAATTAATAGGGGGCACTGTCAGCTATTTTAGAAACGTATGGAGGGAGGGAGGATTTCCTGCTCCTATGGAGGAAGCAACACTTGAAAACAGAAATGTAAACTTCATCCTCTCAAATCTACTGGAAAAATAAAAGAGTGCCACACTGTTTGAGAGAGTACAAGACTGAATTGTGTAGTCACTATACACAACATGAAAAAAAAAAAGATGGATGAATGCTTTATACAGTGTTTCCCCTACTCCTACCACTAGTGATATTGACATAGAACTAGAAATCTGATGCCACAGCTCAATGTATAGTGCTACACAAACCAGCAGTCCTGTTTTGTCTGGAGTGGCAAAATGTAAAGAAGTTGACATAAAATTACCTTCTGCCTCATTAACATTTCTCCACACTCAGTTTTAATACTTAGATTCCTAATTTTGTATGTCTCCATATGCACTATATATTCCATAGATTACTAGAGTAACAATACACATGTTGTTCTCCAAGGATGAAAAAGCAGTAGAGCACAAAATACTTGTCCAGCCCTGAGTTCCCCTGACTTACAACTTCCCTTTTTTTTCCCTTTTTTTTTTTCCCTCCACATTTTCTTTTCAGCACAGTTCACAGTTGGATGTTGACAAAATCAGGTGTTATCCCAATGACGCAGATAAACCAGAGCAGGAAAGACACCCTTCCTTGCCTCATCTTTCTGAATGCAAAAAATACTTGCTGGCGAGGCAACTCAGCGGTCAGGAGCTTCAAATTGGTTTGGACAGATGTCTGGAGGCTGCACAGCCCCATGACCTTCCCCACTAATCCCAAGTATTTCCTTCTCTTTATGTCTTCCTACAGGCTACCTCTTCTCTCCTCTGGTTCTCCCATTTCCTTTCCCTCTCTGATGCACCCTCTATCACCAGCAGTCAGCAGTGGGGTCGGATTCCGCTCCTGCAGGTGAGAGAATGAGATTATTTCCTTCTCCATCTCCTCTTCCTCTTCCTCCACTGCTGCCAACTGCTGCAGCAGTTGGTGTTTTTTTCTTAAAGCCTCAGGTGCAGGAATTGTGTGATTTATGCAGGAATTTCATCTTCCATTACGAATAAAATGTCCCTAGCTACGGAAAACTCAGTGTGAAAGAGGTAATGATCCACCTTTGGATGTAGGGAAAAGGTTGCTTCAGTTTCTGAATGCTTGAGCTTGACAATGTGGTCCCTCTCCTGGCTCATGTTACAGGCAGCACCACTCTGTGCCAGGTACAGCCTACAGTCCCTACCTGTCCAGCTGGAGCACCCAGCCCTGGGGGTGGGAGGAAAGAGTCAGTCCCAATTGCATTTTTGTCTGAACTGTGTGGGGCAGGAGTGCTCATGCACAGAGCAGAGGCACAAGAAAAGGAAAATTATGGCTGTGACAGCTCTGGATCCCTCGTGCCCACAGTGTTGCAGGGATACTAGAGTTCAAGTAGTCCTTCTCTTTGATAAAACAACTTGTATAAACAGGACTTCCTGGAATTAATTGATACTCTGATCTTCAGACCTTTAACATGGCTGAATACGTTGGAGTTGTCACTGCTGCTGTCCAGTTGACAGAAATACTGATAACCAGCAGGAGGAATGATTCATAATTATTAAAAGCCCAGAGGTGGTGGGAGGAAAGACATCTCTGCCATAATTCACACAGAACAGCCACCTCTCACCTATATTTACTGAATCATTTGCTGGATCAAAACAAGTGGGGCAAAAATAACTTCCTATTATGGATTAGTTTAGCTACAGAAGAAGAATAAGTTTAATTTTTACACAGAACAGTTACAGTTGATCTCATACTCATGCTAAGTCATTTATAGAAAGGAAAAGTTAATAAATTTGTGTATACCAGCATTCTTTTGACTGACTTAGCTTCTATAGATGCCCATGGGATGATGTCATACATGGAAAATTAATGGAAGCAGCATCTCAAAGCATGATATAAAGATAGCACAACCAAGTAAAATTAAGTTGAGGTTTTACAAAATCAAAGGTATAAGGAAAGAGCACAAGAAAATTCAATCGTGGTTCAGCAATATCCAGCAATATATCAGAAGCCCAGTTTTGCTTTTTACAGCTGCAGGCTCCTGTCAGTCCAATGCTAGAGTATTTTCACCTGCCAAAAGTCTAGACTGGGTGGACAGAGACCAAAAGAAAATGACTGTGAACTAAATATCTGTGGTATTAATTAAGGACTATTGAAAAGTATATTCAAATATGAACATTACTTGAGAGTCTAGTGACCTGCATGCCTGTGCCACATTAACTGCTAAAGAAGACTCAGAAGCTTTAAGTCTCTGCTACAGGGTGTGGAGTTTTTACTCTTAGGAAATGTCCCCAAGTCCAGCCCAGTCCAATAAGCTTGAGCTTATTCTGTGGTGGATACTGACTTGTGTATTAATCATTCACACTCTAGTTCCCACCATCAATGTGTCATGGCTCATCACTAAAACCTGAAGGATCAGGTGGAGGCTGAAGGTTAGGCCTCTGTGGAATTTATCATTTCTCATTACTGATACTTCTGGATCGGAGAAGAGGCATGGGGTTCCCCTCTGCGGATAAACAGGAGGCGGTGGTTCCCAGAAGAGTGAACCAGGCAACAGCGATAAGACTGTATCAACTTTAAAATGCAACAGTCAAGCACTAAAGCAGGATAAAGTGGCCTGTAAAGTGTGTCTGCATGTGAGGAGGTTAAAAATATGCATATCATGTGCTGTTACTGGTGGTTACCAAACTGGGAGACTCTTATTTATTAACTCCTTTAGAATGAATACTCTCTTTGTTGTTGTTTGTTGGATTTGCAAGGGGCTTTTGTTCCCAGATGTTTATTCTCAGCCCTGTAGTTCTTGTGTAAGTAGCCTTCCCCAAATGTGGTCATAGCACTTTGCAATGATCAGGGGTGTTTTCAGGCTTTTTGACTTGCTAGTCGTTCTTGTCAGTCACCTTCCAGCTTTCTGAACATGCAAACGTTCTTCTCATGATTTCTAGACATGGTGTCCCCTGACAGCCCACAGCTTTACTGAGCTTCCTCAGGCTGGTAGGATGTTTCATTGAGAGTGATGATTCACAGTCTTCAAGAGGAAGATTTCCAGCTAAACCCCGGAGAAGCACTTTCCACTTGTCAATGTCTTTCATCACCCTCCCAGCTCAGAGAGGTGGCAGTGATCTCCCTCATGTCATCCAAGAGTGAAGGAGTGAGAAGGAAAGTAGTCTCTTGAGAGTGCACTCCAGCACCATCTGAGATGCCTCCAAATGTGCCCCTGCACTTCCTGTTTCATGGACAACGTTGTCTCACACATTTTTGGGCTGAGAGAACCACAAATCAAGGCAGAGGCCTTTCCCAAAGGGCAGAACTCTTAGACAGGTAAAATTCTAGCAAACTCACTGCTTTCAAAGCAAGTGACAACACATTTGAATAAAAATATTTGACCCATTTAAAGTAAATCCTGTTTACTTAGCTTGCATGATTAGAGTTGCTAATGTTAGCAGGAGGAAGATGAGCAGAATGTGGCACTACTACCTTCGCTCTGCTTTTGGATTTTCTGTAACATGGGCATTTTTCACTTAGATGTTGACAGGCCTTTTCACACAGAATCACACAGAGAATGATGTGGGGTTGGAAGGGACCTCTGGGGATCATCTAGTCCAACCCCCCTGCCAAAGCAGGACCACCTAGAGCAGGTTACACAGGAATGTGTCCAGGAGGCTTTTGAATGTCTCCAGAGATGGAGACTCCACCACCTCCCTGGGCAGCCTGTTCCTGTGCTCTGCCACCCTCAAAGTAAAGAAGTTCCTCCTCTTGTTTAGATGATACTTCCCATGTTCAAGTTTGTACCCATTACCTCGTCCTGTCACTGGGCACTACTGAAAAAAGACTGGCCCTATCCTGACACCCATCCTTTAAGTATTTATAGTTGGTGTTCAGATCCCCCCTCAGTCTTCTCCAGGTTAAAAAGACCCAAGTCTCTCAGCCTTTCCTTGTAAGAGAGATGCTCCAGGCCCCTGATCATCTTTGTGGTACTCTGCTGTACCCTCTTCAACAGTTCCCTGTCTTTCTTTAATTGGGGAGTCCAGGACTGGACACAGTACTTCAGATGTTGCTTCACCAGGGCAGCGTAGAGGGACAGTATAACCTTCCTTGACCTGCTGCCCACTCTTATTAATGTACCCCAAGGGTTCTTCTAAAAGAACTTTTTTTCCCCCCCATAAAACCCAGAAACCCCATAGAGGGTAGGCTGGCAGCAGTGACCAGCATGGACCAATTACCCCTGTAACACAGATAAGAGAGCCCACAGTAGGATCTGCAGGATCCACATCACGTGCATATTGGAATGCACAGGCTCTGGACTCATGCTTTGGTTGTCAGACCACCTCAGTAGCGATGCTGCTGGTACTCGGGGCCTGCAAACAGGTCATCTGTCAACATGTATTTGAGTCCTTAGTTGTATGCAACACCATTTGACCTTCATCTTGAGGAAACTGTGTTTGTGTACCTGGTGGTCTTTCTCTCTTGGGGCCTGCTCTTAACTCTAAGAATTGTAGCTTACCGTTCCGTTTTCTCAGGCTCAGTCTTTCTGTAGGCCTTAAAACAGGCAATCCTTATTTCATTTTGTTTCTATTAAGATTCCCTGAGCCAACCTATCTTGTTTAGGACTACAGCCAGGGTTTGCTGAAGAACCTGGGGCAATGTCCTGGATCAGACACAGCACTGCTGAAAGTGAAACAGTAGCTATAGATATGATTGACTCGAGACATCGTGTCGGTGCTGTCCCCCGGACTGGCTATCACCGGCCAGATTTGCAGAACTGATAGGAAAATTAGCAAAGCCAGGCTTCCAGGGCTGGGTTATTTTTGTTACACTCCATTTCCTCACAGCTGGCCAAAATAGTCAGACCTTCCAAATCTGACCAGCTTGAAATGCAAATGAAAGGTGAACATGAAGCGAACACCAGGCAAGGCTGGGGCAGTGTCTTCTGGTCAGTAACCCATCTTCTCTGTCATGCCCTATTTCAGCAGCAAGAGCATACGGCCCAGTGTGCATGCTTAAACCAGAAGACATAAGTGCTAAGCAAGAAGATCTCAACTGGTGTTAACATCTCCAAAACTGCAAGGTAAGGCCCCAGGGAATACATCATGTGGGGCCATGGGGTTATGCGCCGCCAGGAAGCCCCCAGCGCAGCAGGGGCTTCAGCAAGAGCCCTACCAGGTTGCTGCAGACCCAGAGGACCAAACTGCTGACAGCTGCTGAGCTGAGCCTCCAACGTCCCAGCCATGGTGTCCTGCTGGGGCCATGCCACTGCAGCTGGTCTCCCCACAGAGAGCTCCCAGGCCAGGGGACAGCAAAGCGCCAAGCCCCTGCAAGCTCAGCCTTTGCAAGGAGATACGATCTTATTCGAGGAGCTGTTACTGGTACCAGTAAGCACACTGCCATGGCTGCTCCCTGCCTGCTTACCCTGGCATCTGCCCATGAAAAACACCACTGAAACTAGTATTGGGCCATTAATGTTGCCTGACGCTCTAAGACTGGGATTAAGGCTTTTTGTTAAAGACAGTTTTCCAAAGGGGTAGATAATTGCTGTTCACTCTTGAAATTAAAAAAAAAAATAAATCTTATAATTTTCTTGCATAATTTAGAATTTGTTTTCCCTCTTCTCAACTGCCTGGGAATGTGGGGCAGAGACCAAGCACGGCATCTGGGAGGCTGCTGCAGTCCCATGGCTGAGCCAGACACCCACATCAACCCAGGTGCTGCTGGAGCTGGAGGGAGAGATGGCTGCCCATCCATCATGAGAATGAAATGTCTAAAGCAGCGTGTACTTAAGGTAACCACCTCCTAGATGGTTCTTTACTCAAGATACCCTTTTTTTTTTTTTTTTTCCTAGTTAGGGAGCAGTGCTTTGGGCTTAGGTTTTACCCTAAGAAGCCAAAAAAAAGTTTATCATTTTCTGTAACAGAAAAGGAGTTTAAATGAATTATTGTAATGATATCTAGGGACAGTGTTTCTGAGATTTTACCACTTATAAACACACTCATAAACATAATCAATGTCAATGACTTCCATATAATTTTCAGACAAAGTTTGCTTTTAAATACCACACCAGATTTGACATGGCCAATGATAAATGGAATGCAATTAGTTCTACTATTTGCTTTGATGATATGCTAAATTATTTCTTACAACAGACCATTTATTATCCAAAGCTAATGGTTATACTCTTGCATTTAACAAGTCTAATATATCATAAACCGTGGCAAACTGATAAGTTTCAAATTGAGATATTGAAGTCTAGAAAAAAGTCATTCCATGAAGGAGTTTCATCTAATAAATCCTTGTCAATGCCCAAGTCATCACTTTTACAAAGAGATCTTAAACTGTAAAAATTTTGTATGAATCACTCATTACATAAATAAAAAAAAAATCTTAATTATGCTGCCTCTTAGTGATTTACAGCTACTTAATGACTATATAATATTAAGGAAAATGTCTGAATTTAAATGCTCTTACGGCATTTTTAATATAATGCCTCTACTAATTGTTAACAAGACAATAATTATCTTATTTTGCCCCTAAATGTATCATAAACTTATCATGGTAATTGCAAATTAATGAACAGTTCCTGAGAATACAAATATGTGATCTTATGAATTGCTAACCCTCATACTGCCCCATTGCTTGCCATGGAGCTTACTCAACTGCTCTGGACTCCAAATTTCTATTATCACCCCTTTCCCTCAGTATATGCCTTCTTCATGTGGACCTAATCCAGCTGAGGAATGTAAGTGCCTTACAAAATAAAAAGCTGAAAAGAGTTAGCAGCAAAGCACCTAATCCCTAAAATAATATTTTTGGCTGAAAACCTAAATGCCTGGACCTGAGGAAAAGTGTCTTGCCCAAATTTTACTATTTCTGCAAGGTATTAAACCTACCTCCTGAATGCCAGTCTTTGATATTTCAAGGCCTGTTGAAATTCCACGGTGGCAAAAGCAGGGTACACAAAAAATACCAGATCTCCAAGACTGTGGAAAGTCTTCCAGCAGAGTTAACTGCTACAGTGGGAAAAATATGAAGCTTTTTAATGTGGCACGCTACACTGACAGCCTCAAGTCTTAAACACAAAAGGAGCAACACAGACAGGGGTCACCTGCTCTGTTTAGCTGGACCAGCTAAACAGACCAGCCACAGCGTTGCCTCCTCCCTGGCTCTTGGCAGGCTACCAGGGGTAAGGGGTGTTAAGGAGATATGGGGAGAAGCTGGGGCTGTGAAGAAGCAAGGAGACAGGGATGTGATCGTGTGAACTAGGATTTCTGCAGTAAGAAAAATAAGGTGCAAATCATGGGAAACAGATATGGTTCCTGCTGCTGTCTGCAAATTGTTTCTTCCTACCACACCTTAGATGAGACTCTATGGGATGGTGACACCACAAAGCCGTGGAGCCAACGTAATATTTCCGTTCACCAGAGTCCCATGTGGGCGACTGAAATCACACGTTCACACGGCATCCTGAATGACCCAATGAGTGAGGTATGAAATCGAGGCAGTAATGAAGTGCTGCAGTGAAATCCCTCAGGCAGTAACTGATGAGAAATCCCGCAGCCCTGCTTCCCGCAAGACGGGTGCTGATTCCTTCTGATGGCGGTACCAAGCTGTCGCTGCGGCTGCTGGCTTTAGCGCGGGACGCCAGCTGCACGATACCATTAGCATTCCTCATCAGCCACGGCTTACATCTCGCTCTGTGCACAACGTTGGAAAACCAGGTCATCCTCTTGGCTCATCCTCCTCTGATAACTCCTCTTTTCTTCCACTGCCGGGAAGCCGAGGACAGCGTAATTAGTTTTCACTAATGTTCGGCTCTACATGCAACTGCTTTTGGCTCAAGCCAAAAATGAAGTTTTCACATAGTTTGCATGCCCTAATAGGAAGGAAACTTGAGACAAATTTGAGAGGTACTCATTTTCCTTGTGTTACAACGATTCAGCTGATCTTTTTCAAAAGACCACAAAGAATACTAATGACACATTAAGCTTCCAGTACTCACAGAGAATAAATGAGTGAGATTGCAATGAAAACGCTAAGATATATACCGACCCATGCCAGATAACAACTGGTACTGCAAGGCTGTCATAATGAGCAACCTGAAATCATGCCCTTAATCAGAAAAACTGCCTGAAGTTATATTTAACTGCTTAGAGTTTGCAGGCAGATCAGAATCCTGATGTTCCAAAGAAGATGCAGGGGAAAATAAAGAGGAAAAAGTCAACCCAAACCCCAGAGCAGAGGTTCAGATTTTCATAATAAGACAGTGGAAACGATGGCTTTTAAACCTGTGAGGAATAAATTTTGAGCAGAATGTGTGGAGTGCAGTACAGAGATAGAGCAACAAACTGTCCTAAAGGTCAAGTGATGTGCTGGGGGTAAATACATAAACATAAATGCTCATGAAGAATTATCTGGATGGTACAGTGGAGCTTGTGTGTTGGCAGAGTAACTGTATCAGTAATTAAAGCTGCATTTTCATGCACATTTTGCATCACTGATGCTACTCATCTCACAGAAACCTTGTGATGCCTTTGACTAGGGTGTGTTAGAACACAGATGGTTTCAGTCTCTTCTTTCATCTCTCCAACTAAGACACCAGCATCACAGAGCAAACACTTCCAGGGCATCAGGGGACCCGACATCTGGAGCAGGACTGATGCTGTGGTGGCTCTTGCAAGCCCCAACAGCCAGGGGAGCTGTGGGTCAGCCTCCTCTGGCCTTGGGCGCTGCGCTGAAGCTTACTACAGCTTTCCATCTTAACTGAGTTCAAAGAAAGGCCAAACCAAACCCCAAACCAAACAAGCCAAGCCCTATGTGCCCCTACAAGCTTATCAGCAGGGCCGAAGCTTTTCCTTAATTTCTTGCTTGCTTGTTTGCAGAGTAACTGTATCAGTAATTAAAGATGCGTTTTTGTGCTTGAGTGACGCTCTGAAAGTGTCACTGTAATGGCAGTCGCAGCATCAACTGAAGCAACTAAGCTGTGAGAGGAGGAACGATGAGCTACAGAGACTCCTTGCCAAGAATGTGCTTAGAATTTAACATACAGAATGCTATTTAAAATAACACAATTGAAACAATAATAATGAAACCCCTGCAATATTAGTGTCCACTGCAATAATTGCAAATACAACTGAACCGTATGCAGGACTTCAGGAAATGAAATGTGAAGCAGAGAATGCATTAACAGTCAGTCATTCACATCCTCTCATCACTAGGTGGGCTTTTTGGAAAGAAGGACAACAAATTTCAAGGAACTAAGTTGTGTTTTTTATACCTAGGGGGAGCTGGGAAGGATCAGAGGGACCCTGAAATTGCAGTTGGAATTGGTGACCCTGCAAAAATTTAAATTCCTTTTTTGCAGTGATTTAGCTTAAGAAGTCCTACACATGGGGTATAAGCTGTCCAAACCTCTGCAAACAAATATGGATCCTTTCATTCAATTAGGTGAAAGTTAAAACTCACTGAGGGGAAAATATCAACCAGAAAAGTTTGCAGCTGGAGTTACTAGGAATGCTCCTGCTTCTAAAGAGAGAGAAATGTTTTCCAGAAAAATCATACTGAAGCACAGGGAATCCTACCTGCCCAAATTCAGCAGAGTGTATTTACAGAAGCTTCATATACATTAATTTTCCTATCACCATTATTCAAGTAGGATTTGGACCAAAAGGTCACAGAGCAGTTAAACTTGTCATAACAACTCCAGATATAATAGAAGCCCAAGTTCAAGGTACACTTCAGATGTGTGGTGCTAATTGCAGATATAGTTGTCTTATTTTTCAGACTCATCTCTTGCAAGCCATCAGGTTATAAAGAGATCACAGAGAAATAACTCATTTTGCTAAGCCCAATCACATATTACCTGTTTCCTGAAGTGGTTAATTTAATAGAAGCTATTTCAGTGGTGTCCACAACAACATGATAATGAGTATCATCTCAATCCTCTGTGTTGTATGAAAACATGGCTTTGGCTCACAACGGGGCAGTCACAATTTCATACGTATACAAGGCCAATACTGAGGATTTAATGGTGACGGGTTATGTGCAAAGAATTAATTCAAAGAACAGCAGAACAGAAAGCCTTCTTTGAATAATTTTCAGATTCATACCTTGAATTTTAATTGTGCTTAAAATGTAATTTGCAACAAAGAGCATTTTACCACAAGTAGGCTTTTCTTATGCATTGCAAGAAGGGAGATAAAGGAACTTCTGTGATGCTTTCAGGCCCAGATTCTTGCAGCCTACGTTCTTCGTTGATATTGAGACTATGTAAATATGGGCAATGTAAGTGGTGGTCTTACTTGTAATGCAGCTAGCAAGCTGTTAGGAAGAAACCTAAACCTAAATGTTGCAGCTACCTCCTCCCATAAAACAGGCAGTGCCTTCTTCGTCACCGGAGGCGCAGGGTCAGTACCTAGATCCTATGCTGAAGAGGCTCACAGCGTAAAAAGCCCTGCTCTAGGAATAAGCTCTGCAAATGAAAAGATACAAGCCACAAATGTTCTTATGTTTTAATACACACCTCCAGGGGAAAAATAAAGAGAGAGATTTCCATATTCATATTATAATAAATGCCCTTTTAGAAGCATTGCATAAGATATTGCAATAGCTCTGATTTAATCCACTATTCATGCCTCACGATTTGCTTTACAGATGAAGGGACACCTCTTCTTACTGCTGGCCCTTGGCCAGGTGCTGCTGCTGGCACTTTGGGGCTCCCCCTGCAAACAGTTTGCACCCAGGCTCCAGCGGGCCATTGATCAGTTAATGACTCTTACAATTGAGCAGAGACTTCCAAGGCAGAATAAACGACAACAGCGGAGGAGGCAGCTTGTTGAAATTGGACCAGCCATTGTAACATGCACTGGAGGACAGCTTGAGTTTGCATATTAGCTTCTATGTTATCCTTCTCTAGCAGATGATACTCCTATTGCAGAGTAAATGAGCAACATTATTTGGTATTTTGTGTAGGTTAAGAGCTAACAAAACCAAAACCAAAACAAACAAACAAACAAAAAAGCCAAAGTCCTCTTCTATTCTGATTCCCTGCACCCAGGGATCTTACAGTTTTTACCAAACTGTTGCACTAATATTCTTGTAGTCATGTATCAGGAAGTGGAAAAAGTAGAAAACACTCAAATCAAGAATCACACAATATCCTGAGTTGGGAGTGACCCATGAGGACCACTGAGTCCAACTCCTGAACCTAAAAGTTAAACCATGTATCTATAAACATTGTCCAAACTCTCCTTCACTACTGACAGGTTTGGGTCCAAGACCACTGCCCTGGGGACCTTGTTCCAGTACAGATCTCTGAGAATATGACCTGAAAGCTGTGCAAAGAGACCTTTTGTTGACAGCACTGTCATGGAGAACACAAACCTTTGCTGTGGTTGTGCAATCGTGTTGCAAGGGCGTGCAAGGATAATAACGAGTTGTGTTGGAAAAGTAGGTCTGTGGGACTGAGCTGAGCCCCCAGGCTCTGAACACGAGCCAGCACAGTGGAGCTGCTCAAGGAGAAGACTTTGCTTCGAAGCTGGTGGAGACACCACCATGATAACACCTGGAGTCCTTGGATCTGGTTCAGAAGGTTTGGCTTCAGTACCCATGGACCATTAACATTATACAGTGTAATATATTCCAAATAAAAAACAGTTCTGTCCTGCTGGTGACAAGGAGATTCTTTCCACAGTTCCATCCCCTCTGACATCTTTTATAGGAAGAATGGTTTCCAGAGCATTAATTTCTTACAAAAAACATTTGCAGAAAGAGTGTGTGACCTTCTTTAGGATCCTGGAAAATGTAGCTGTAACAGAGCAAAATCTGCCTTCCTTCCATTAAGAGAATATTTTGTATGCAGATCAGCTTTATTTGCCCCCAGCTCACCACAGTTACACATCTAAAGCATCACTGCCCTGATGTCCACTGTTATCCATATATTTTAGTCTTCTGCCTAATCTCATGGGGCATACACAGAACTGTCCTCGTAAGTATAGTCAAACTGAGAAGGGATATTCATGGGACTTCTTTTTAAGAAAATAAAAGGATTGCCCCACTTGCCTCTGCCTGATGAAATATTTTAAACAAGAAAATACCCTGATGAAAATATTCTGAAAAAGATCAGGGCAACAAATGACCCAGCAGAGTGCCTGGATCTTTGGGCAATCATAGTGCTGAGCAAAGAAGCATCTTCTCACTCTGTGCACCGTGAATCCTGTCCTCAGCTTTCAAAGCGTTGACAAATAATCTTTCAAAATAGAACATAAAATGAGTTTCTGCACATCCATGTTATAGGATGAAACACAGGCTTCCTGCAGCAACAAGCCTCACTTCTGAGGCGCAGCAGGTTCCTCTATTGTCACCATAAATTACTGTAAGCTCCTACGCTTCATGGACCATGCCTGATGCTGAAAAGAAAGTTTTATTACTGAAATAATTTTCTGAATATTACTGACATTATTTTTTAATTCCATCCCAAAATACTTACATGACACAGTCCCAAAATACATACAACTAGTCCAAACTGTATTTGCAAGAGCAGAACAAGTTTCATATTTGTGTGCTTTCAGAAGTGAAAAGCATCTAGACCAGCACTTCTAAGTTCACAGCTGATCCTTTAAGGATGACGTAGCCCTTTCAGAGGAACTCATCACAAGCTGCTACCTATTTTTCCTCTGAAATTCGGGTCCTTTTAATGCTCCTTACAGTGTCTTTAATGCTCAGCGATATGGAAATCATGGGTGGGCAGGCATGGAAACATCACCAATGCTGCTTATCTCACAGAAACCTTGTGATGCCTTTGACTAGGGTGTGTTAGAACACAGATGGTTTCAGTCTCTTCTTTCATCTCTCCAACTAAGACACCAGCATCACAGAGCAAACACTTCCAGGGCATCAGGGGACCTGACATCTGGAGCAGGACTGATGCTGTGGTGGCTCTTGCAAGCCCCAACAGCCAGGGGAGCTGTGGGTCAGCCTCCTCTGGCCTTGGGCGCTGCGCTGAAGCTTACTACAGCTTTCCATCTTAACTGAGTTCAAAGAAAGGCCAAACCAAACCCCAAACCAAAACAAACCAGGCCCTATGTGCCCCTACAAGCTAATCAGCAGGGCCGAAGCTTTTCCTTAATTTCTTGCTTGCTTGTTTGCGTGAAGAAATCTGCAGTCACTTAACAGGCTTGGCATTGTGTGTGACTCCCTGCACCAACAACTAGGTCAACTGGCGGTGTAAAGCACTGCACATGCGAGAGGCTCCCTCGGCTCAGCCCCTGCCTGCCGATTATATTTTGGGAATTAGCTAGGTAGAAGAGAATGTCCTCCCAGGCATGTGCTACCCTGAAACTTCAGTTCGTTTGCACGAGTCATTTGAAACCCCTGCTTGGCCCCAGCTGAAAAGGGCGCTAAATCCACAGCAGCTAAAGCAGGGCTGAAACAGTGGAAAGTTCAGGGGGTTTCTCTTCTCCTTCCCCCTCTGCAGCACATGTAACTACGCAGCAATCGGTCGCCTTTCCAGCACCAGACACTGTACAGGGCTTGTGCTGTGTTCAGAGAGTATCAGCTTTCCAAATCAATGAAGATAACTCTTGAGTGAGATAAAAGCGAGAGGATAAAGACCTAGGATATATTTTCTAGGACTATTTTTATTTGCCGTATGAACATAATTCCTATCGCTGCCTTAGGCGAAGACAAATAAAACAGCAAAGATGACAGCTACCCTTACGTCTAGGCAGGCAGATCCCTTCATCCTGCCAAAGCGTGGGTTTGCCTGCTCCGTCTCTAGCGGAGCTGCCTCTGTTGTAGTGCCATCAGTGTGGAAACACGGCTGCAAGAACATATTTTTGGCTGTCACTCAGAAACTGCTGCCAGCCCTCTGCAGAGCCTGGGAGACCTTTTACGCTGTGAGCTTGCCTTTAAGGGAAAAGTCCTTGCAGAATACATGATTTCCACATCACTCTTGTAGCTCAAATCTTCAGATAATCTGTAAATGAAAAAAACCCAACCAAACAACAAGTAAAACTGACCGCTCTGCAGAGTCCCACCTGAGACATACTATTGCTTTAAAAGCTAAGGAATTGCACCCAGATGCGTTCCAAGCTCGCCCATATGATATAATTCTCCTTGGACAAGGACACCAGAGAGTTTGTGGCTGCACAGCAAATGCAGCGATAACAATCAGAGGAACACTTCTGTCCTACCTTCTCCTTTTTTGTTCACTTGAAACCTAATCTTCCATATTACCCATAATTTGTAAAAATTGCAGCCAAGTAATCTCTCTACAGCCCTCTCTGCCCCTCATTTTGCTTTGTGCCCTGCACACTCTGCACACCCAATAACAGCACTTAGCCCTATTTCACAGAATCACGGAATTGTCAGAGTTGGAAGGGACCATCTAGATACAATACATCATCTAGGTCCAACTCCCCAAAGCAGGATTACCTAGAGCACAGCACTCAGGACTGCATCCAAGTACATCTTGAAAGTCTCCAGAGAAGGGGACTCCAGAACCTCCCTGGGCAGCCTGTTCCAGGGCCCTGTCACCCTCACCCTAAAGAAGGTTTTCCTCATATTTGAATGGAACTTCCTGTGTTCCAGCTTGTGCCCCTTGCCCCTTGTCCTGTCACTGGGAACCACTGAAAAGAGTTCAGCTCCATCCTCCTTCAACCCACCCTTCAGATACTTATAAGCACTAATAAGGCTTCCCCTCAGTCTTCTCTTTTCCCCTCCAGTCTTCTCAAAAGTTCCAGCTCTCTCAGTCTTTTCTCCAGAGTGATATTTGCCTTTCTCCAGTCCTTGGGCACCTCTCTCGTTCTCCATGACCTCTCAAAGATGATGGAGAGTGGCCCAGCAATAACATCTGGCCATTCTCTCAGCACTTGTGGGTGCATCCCATCAAGGCCCATGGACTTAGAGATGTCTAGTTTAGCCAAGTGGTCTCTAACCCAGTTGTCCTTTGGAGAGGGAAAATCTTCCTCTCTCCAGATCTTCCCCCTTGTCTCCAGGGTCTGGGATTCATGCGGGACAGTTTTAGCAGTGAAGACCGAAGCAAAGAAGGCATTCGGTAGCTCCACCTTCCCTGTGTCTTCCACCATTAAGGTGCCCACCTCATTCATCAGTGGGCCTACATTTTCCCTAGTCTTCCTTTTCCTATTGATATCCTGAAAGAACTTCTTGTTATCTTTAACCATAGTGGCTAAGTTCAGCTCTGCTTGAGCTTTGGCCCTTCTCATTTTCCCCCTGCATACACTACATTTTGGTACTCCTCATAAGTTACCAACCCTCTTTTTCAGAAATCACAAACTTTCCTTTTATTCCTGAGGTCCAGTCAAAGCTCTCTCTTTAGCCAGGTTGGTCTTCTTCCCTGTCGGCTTGTTTTACAGAACCTGGGGATGGCTTTCTCCTGTGCTTTTAAGAGTTCCTCCTTGAAGTATGACCAGCTCTCCTATTTCAGGAATGATAGTCAGAGACACTTAAAAGAGGCTTTGAAAACAACCTCCTGGAGAGGCTGCATGCATGAGGATAGTGGTGGAGGTTGCCAGGTGACATGGTTGTCCTGCCCAGATGGTAGTGCTGTGTGGTCACACCTCAGCACATCTACTTGCTGGGGTATGGTGGGAAAAGATCTGAGCTATGGGGAGTAAGCTGGAGTTTAGCAACATGCTTTCTGTGTGTAGTAGAAGTAAGCTGGGACACATTTTTAAAAAGCTCTCCAAGTTTGGAGCAGGGCTGGCCAGACAAGAAGCCTGTGCAAAATGGTACTGCCCTTTGAATTCACGCTCTCGCTTACTTGTCAACAGCTCATTTCCAGGGTGGATAAGCCTGAAGATGGAAAAGTCTGCTTAAGCACAGGAACACGAGTAACAGAAATGCAGCAGATAATGGCAACATAGAAAAGGTGTAGTGCAGATTTCCATTCTTTCTCATGATGCAAGGAGAAATGGACAGGTGAAGAAATCAGTGTGACACAGTCAGAAGTGATGTGAAGTTTGGTTGTTTCTCATGTTGGGTAGTTCAATGGTGGGACTCCCAGCTGCTAGATGTTATCGATAAGAAAAGCTGTAGGAGTCAGTGAGGGCATGAATACTAACATGAGTGTTCAGAGTTGCAACAGTTTGAAATGTTGAAACCAGTCAAGGTTTACCGCAATCCTCAACTAATCAAGATTAGGACATTTCTTGCCCCTTCCTCTGCTGACTACTGTCAGGGAAAGGATACAGGGCTATGTGAGCCATGTGGCTAATCCAGCAAAACAGCTGGTGTGGCATACACAGGGGTGTCACATTAAAAAATGGTGTGGCTTTGCAGTAGCTATAGCATTGGTGACAATGGCATTCCTTTTAAACAGTCTGTCACTTAAGTGTTTCACTTCTTGTATAATTTCATTAATAACTTGGAAGTGAAAATCTAAAAAATGTCAAAGCTAGTGAGTGAACTTCCTGGTGGCTGGGTGGGAGGGGGAGGCTCCCAGGAGCGTTTTTGTTCATTGCCCTTTAAAAACAGATAAATGTCTCAGATTACAGGTATATTATGGCCTTAGATACATGCTAATTCTCAGCCATAATTAGGTCTGCACAGTCCCTTTCCACATAGTGACACTTCCAAGAAATCTATTTAGATATATATGAACTCTCTGTAAAAACAGCCTACTCTGAATATTAAGAAGTCAAATTGAAAAAATAATCACGCAAGAAGAAATATCCAGCAGTCTGTGCACATCACCAGCTCGGCAAAGGACATACCATGTATTAGATCTCACTCCAATACTCCAGTTTCCCTGCAAGCACCAGCTCTTATCAGATCACAAAGTCTGGACTGGGCCAGCAGCGTGGCATTAAGACCAAGGGGATGTGTGAGCTACTGAGGCAAAAGGTCCCTCTGCAAAGCCAGTGAGCCAGCCGCAGTGTCGCAACGCTTGCTAAGGGATTGCGAGAGCCTGAGATACTCCACGGGTTTTCTGCCCAGTTGCTGCAGTGAAGGGATCTGCACGTTCATTAAAGGAAAAAAACATCACGGGCTGTGTAGAAAAACAGGTGGGGATTGTTGGTGGGATCAGAAAGGAACAAATATCTTTAAAATGCAGTCATAAGATTATTGTTTCAATTACTTATTTTGAGGTTTTTGGAGTTGACAAGGCTGCAGTTTGTGCATTAGTATCAGTATTATGGTTCTGAGCAACTGTGCCCTACTCTTTCTGCCTGGCCAGTGCTTGCTCCTCCATGTCTTCTTCACACAGATACAACATCCACTTCACTACAGAGATGTAAATAATTTACTTTTATCAGAAACAAGCTAACATGGCAAAGCAAGCTGAGATGCTGTGGGTACCCTGGCTCCATGGACACCTCCTGATGCTGACGTGGCTATGGGCAGGGTACTGCAGAGCCGCATCACCCCAGGGTGGTTGACATAGGCCTATGTGTATGACCAGCGGTGGCTGGCTGTCGGGGAAAGGGAAGGCAAGAAAGCAGTGCCATCCTACAGAGCCACCTGATGGTTTACCTCAGCCCCTTCCCTGCAGTGAACCCCAAATTCCTGTTTTCATTCCTATCACTGCCTTGCTGCAAAAAAATATGTCTCTTCAGGCCCATTGATGAGAGCCAGATTTCCATTACTGTTAAGCAATCATATTCCCAAATGAAATTAATGGGAGCTGAAGATGCTCCAGACATTGGGAAGCATGATGTTAATCCCTCCATGCCCTAGGGCATGCCTATAAGGAAAAACTCTCCTACTTTATCTAGATCAATTTTAAAATGTGAGATTTTAATAGTGAGATTTTTGCAACTTAAGTGGTTCAGACAAGGTCTCATGTTCCCTATCTCTACCCTGTCTATGAAAAGGCCTGTTTCTATTAAGCAGACTTAATTGTGTGTAAAGCCCCTACATGAAAGGGGCTGAGCCCCAAGCATTCTTGATGAGTTTCATAGAATCTTCATGGTTGGAAGGGACACTTGAGATCATTGAGTCCAACCTTAAGCAAACAAACAAGCAAACAAACAAACAGACAAACAAGCCCACCACCACAACAACAACTGCAACTATCACACCCAACAATATCAGACATTAGAGCATGCCCTGAAATGCCACATCTACACATTTCTTAAGTATCTCCAGGGATGGTGACTCCACAACCTCCCTGGGCAGGCTGTTCCAGTGCCTGACCACCCTCTGAGTAAAGGAATTCTTCCTAATATCTATTCTAACCCTCCCCTGCCACAACTTCAGACCATTTCCTCTGGTCCTGTCATTATTCACTTAGGAGAAGAGGCCAACACCCACTTCTCTACAACCTCCTTTCAGGTAGTTGTAGCGGGCAATGAGGTCTCCCCTCAGCCTCCTCTTCTCCAAATTAAACATTCCCAGTTCCTTCAGCCTCTCCTCATCGGCTGATGTTATGTTTGTTATAACGGTGCTTTCCAATGGATCCACGGTGTTTGCAAAGAGCCAAACGGCCATGGGGCTTCAGTTCCCTCCCTCAGGGGACACCTCCTGCCTCTCACTTCTGTTTCATCTCACCCCATTGGTGTTGAGCAGGGAGTCAGACTGGGGACCCACAGAGGGCCTTCCAACTATATTGTTCAACATTTTTCTCTAAATACCTAAATGGGCTTCAGCTTTCATTTATCCAAATATCATAGAAACATGGAGTGGAGGCAGATCCATGCTGAGTGCTTTGTTTTGCGAGGCCAAGGAGGTCTCACAGAGAGGCTGCCCTATTTTCTGCCTGGTCTGCACAGCACGACTGCTGCATCTGCTCTGGGCACACGCTGTAGGCACATCCAGGCTCTCCCAACAGGCTGTGTCCTCATGGCCATAGCATACAGTAGCTCTGACCAAGCTGCACTATAAATATAATTCGAGATACCTCCTCCAGACTTTAGTGATGCAGCTAGACAACCAGATCAGGATAGGTTGAATACACAGGAGTTAAACTCGGGTTCAACTTCTGTTCCTGGTACCCTGGAAGCCTGCAAGCCTCTGGGCCAAAAGCTCCCAGGGCATGTATATATTTAAGAGAAGGGGGGAGAATTAACTCAAGGGCCATCCCCAAATCAGGGCTACCACAGCACAGCAACCAGAGTGATCCCTCACTTGCAGGGCAACATTGCCCTGGAGGGCTCATGGAGGAGAGGAGCAGATTGATGTACAACATGTGAGGCAGAGCTTTGAATGTGCAAACAGGAAAAACATACTGAGAAGAAGAAAAGCAGATGGGAGAGAAGCAGTCAAGAGCAATTAACTTACTCAAAGAAAGAAAACACACCAAACACCATTAAAGAAAGTAAAATAATAGTTACTTTCCTAATAATAGTTTGTTTTATAAGCAGTTGCTGCAGTTAGCATAGGGACCTTGTCCAACTGCAGAGGCAGGGAAGTGATCCACCAAGCACTTTTGTGAGCAATAGATGGTCTGCATTGTCAGAAGCACAATCTGCCCAAAAGTCTCCTTTTTCTACATGGAAAGAGCCAAAACTTTCCATGGAATTTTTTAAGCTCCCCTTTACTGGGAAGTGCATCCGTGTATCCAGCCTTTGCGTGGTAGGAACCAGCAGCCCTTCTAGCAGAGTTGTATTTCAAATTAAATCTAAAGTCCTGCTTTTGATAGGAAAAGACAGCCTGAAGAAGGTAGCCATTCCTGCAGCAGGGCCATTCTCACCCTGGACTAAGGTGAAGACCTGGGTTCAATCTTTGCTTTAATGCTGCTTTACAAGGAGCAAACCAAGTCTCTTCCCAATGCTTTGTTCTCCTCATCCATAAATCAAAGGTATATGAGTGACATCTATCACGTTGAGATTTACAAATGAAAGTGGCATTAAAGAGATATTGCTGCTGTTGTTATTTCTTATTACAATTTTTCATCTAATTTCTCACCTGCAATGTGTTAGGTATTACCTTACATGAAATTTTTAATTGCATCAACCAAATTTGATTGTTTGCCATCCAAGTTGTGCTTTTGGCAAGAAAAGGTGCCTCGTTATCTTACAGCTGCTTCATATTCATGCAACAGGTGCCAGCAGTTCTAGCTATCTATCTTGTTCTCTATGCATGCCTTATCTTAAGAAGGTCATGTTTCTTGTTGTATTTTCCAAATCCAGGGAATTCAGTGCACATGCCTGTCTGCCTGCATTGTTTAATTGAAACAGTTGATCCAGTTACTAATTCATCCAAACAGAATAAATGTGATTCAAAGCAATTTGGCATGGAAGAATCTAGTACATTATTTAACCCAAGCTCAGAAGAGCTAAGAAAAAAAAAAAAAAAAAAAAAAAAAGAGAGACCTGGAATATAGGTTTATTCTGCAGAATAAACAGAGGGCAAAATGATGCAAAGGATGACAATGAATTACCTGAAAGTTTTTTAATGTGTTTCTGTGTTCCAGATGTGCCAGAGAATATCATATACTCCGTGTTTGAACTCTGAAATATACTTTTTGAATAGAACTCAACGACAAAATATCCAGAATGCCACTGATGGGTGATCACTAATCCTCTTAGATAAGGAGAAAGTGCTACTACAAATTAGGGTGCGCCTCCTGTGAAGTCATTCCATTCTGGTAAAGGGAGGAGTATCTCTCCAATAAGCAATATTTTACTGGGAGCAAATGTCCTGTCTGGACT
Organism: Jacana jacana; assembly: GCA_013400555.1. Classification (NCBI taxonomy): domain Eukaryota; kingdom Metazoa; phylum Chordata; class Aves; order Charadriiformes; family Jacanidae; genus Jacana; species Jacana jacana. Next base: position 14,553 of record VZTM01010299.1, on the reverse strand, counting down.
CCCAAACTCCATGAACACACGTAACTCACCTTTAAAACACCCTTTTTTACCTTGCTTCGGCTAATACACTTTGCCAAAGCATTAGCTTGGCTGTGTTTCAGGTCCTCTTTTCATTGGAAAAATCAATATCATGCTACACAGGAGTAAAAAATTCAGGTCTGAAATGACATGGCTTGTGACTGTGAGCAGGCTGGAAGATATGTTTGTTTGTTTATCTGGGCCTTGCTGTGTGACATAGATTGCAATTTTAATATGCTTAAATTGCATCTGGAGGGTGCAGTCCTATTCCATACATTCAATGGAAGCTTTGCAGCTGAATTAGTCTGACAGGATTTAACTTTATATTTCTTCAGACACAGCAAACCCAACATCACGTTCTCCTAGACCCAACCACTGTTTTCAAAACTGTGGTTTTGCTTCCATGTCTAAGATGTAATTACTGCCCATTTCAGAGTACACTCATCACCATAACCTCATCCCTAAGGTAGAGGAACATCAACAGCCATGCAAAAACTGCCAGAAATTTAATGTTATACTGATTAAGACCATAAAAGTAATTAATAAAAGACTTTACACCAAGTAGCATTTTCATTTGAACATCAGATTGAAACCAAGTTTTTTTCTGCACTTTCATTAGTGGGCAACATAACACTGAGTTCACCTGCAGCTTCTGTACGATTGGAAAAATGGAGCCTTGCAATTTTGGTTTTGTGAATAAACCCCCTGAACTTTCCTACCTGGTGACAGCCAAGCCAGAAAAAAATGTCTCTTGAGAAAGCAAATGTGAGTTGGATGACTTAGCTAAATATTTGGAGACCACTACACTTCTACAAAACTCTGCCAAGATATTTTGTGCTTTAACCAGAGCTAGAAAGATGAGTTCCAAGCTCAGGAAACACTAAACAACACCAGTTTCCACTACTGTTTCACTGAAGATACGATGTGCACCATTGCACTGCCCTGAGACCAGCCTTTCCCAAGACTTTTCCTTCAGGCCGCTTCTGTTACTGAACAGGACAAAGAAATCCTGAATAATGCAAAGGTGAGCAAAAGAAGCCTCCGGTCATCAAGCCTAATGAAGCTGCAGTTTTGCTTTTGGCAGAGGCTTGGCCGGTTTCAACTGACTTTGCTCATTCTCAGTGTATTGTTCATATTGGGCATGTCCAATATTACTGCCTGAAATCTACCACTTCTTCAGTCCATCTGCCCATTGGCAAAAAAACCCAAAAGCCTACTGTGAGAAGAGAGGGAAAGCTTTTCACTATCATTTGGGGAATATACTTAAATAGCTACATTTACCAGCAGGTAAAAGACTGCCCTTTTGGCTAATTAAAAATAAAGAGGCAGCGATATGTAAGTGTCACATAGTCAATGCGGTCGCCTTGGAGGTATGCTGGGCAAAATGAGACTTCAGCTCCTGGGAACCTAAAGTGAAATATTAGCTTTGCTGCACCGCTGTGAAGAGCCAGGCATACCATTGTTTATAGACTGTGAGAAACGAGGGCAGAACTAGGATTCACGAGATGAGCTGTACTAACATTGCCCTCTATCAGAAATTTTAAGCAAAGGAAAAATTTCCATGATTTATGAGATCTGTATTCGGCAGATATTTTTGTTGTAGTTAGCATAAGAAACGTATAGCAGCACATAAACCATAAACACATACATAATTTTATTTACGTGAGGCTATGATTCAGTGGAAGTGCTGCATGAATCAGCCACACAGCTCAGTGCTCTTCTACCTTCTGAGCTTCTCACTCCCCCACCAGCTCCCTCCTCCCAAGCGCTGGCGCGTTTACAGCCACTGAGTAGATCAGGTTAAAGAACTGATTCCTCTGAAAAATAACAGGAGGGGGGTGGGAAAAAAAAAAGGTTGGTTTTCAGCCACATGAGTCCACTGCATGGCTGCAGGCAGCACTGGGCAGAAGGGGAGGTAACGTGGGACAGGACCAGCAGGCAAGGACGCAGAAGGGAGACGGTGACTTTGTAAGCTGGCTCTGATCTCAAATAGTTCCTTATCAAACTATGCCCTAAAACCTTTGCTAATATAATGCTGTGGTGGGGAAAATATTTGGCCAGGATTAGAATCAAAGGATGGAAATGAGAGGCAACTGAGAATTTAGGATAATACAGTAAGTTATTAAAATTTTAGTATTTTTAAAATAATTTTTAAAGGAAAAAGGAAAAAGTTTCTAGGACAGTTCTGTGGGAGTGAGATGGGGCTTTTGTTTTTCCTGTCAAATCCACTGTGGTATTAGCCTGTAGTGTCTCTACTCTAGCCACCAATTTCTGTGTTCAATGGTGCCTCCTACAAAGGCACAAAGGGACACCCTGCTTAGTTAAACGAATGCTTGCAGAGCTGGGTGCCAGGTTCTAACAGCTATTGTCACTTCTAGCTTCAGAACCTTTTATAAAGTGTAAGTTGCCAATCTTTATTGCTATTACTCCTGTGATTATATATTGCTTCCATTTTTTTTTCAGAATATACAGACGTAATTCGTTTAAATACTTTTCTATGATACTGAAATTACCCAAAGAGAATTTTAATCCAGTGAAGAATCACAGTGGGGCTCAGGCATTTAACTCCAGTGAAGTGACATCTGGCATTGCTGATGTCTGCAGAGCTTATTCCTGGCTGCTCCCTCAGCTCCCAAGGCATCCAACCCTTCTGCTGACAGATTCTACCCCGCCTAGGAATCTGCTGGACCTGTCAAGTTCTACTGGCTTGGCCAGGACAGCCAAGCTCTGCCATGGCTGGCCAAAGAGGATGTTGCCTGACTTCATGATATTTGAGAGCAGGACCAAGATGAAGCCTGATACAGCAGCCTGTGGATAGTCATGCTGAATGTGTCCCCAGGCACTGCTAACCATATAGCACCACAGCCCCTCCTGAGCAGTCCACATCAGGAGCTAGGGCCCCACAAGAAGTCCCCATCAGCTTATCTCCATGACAGAGCTCTAAATCAGGGGCTCACATTCATCACAGTGAAGAGCTTCCCAGTGTCCCCCTTCCATAAATCAGGGGCCCTCCCAAACATCTTGGCATCGAGTTCGACACCAGTAGGGTCCTCAAGCACTCTCTGCCCCGCACTGAGCCAGCCACGGCTGCCCGGGTGGAACCACAAATACTGGTCATAACTTCTCTCGGCTTGATTTGGAGCAAGACTTTGGACATGGATTTCAAGTCCCTCAGAGCACCTCCTGCCCCAGAGCTTTCCAGGCATTGCTGGTCTAAGTCCTCCTGCACCTGTCCTGATGCTGCCCACATTGAATAGAATAATGAAATGCTCATATGCATAAATACATATAAATGAGGACTTCAGGTTCAATGGGTTCAATGGGTAATTCAGGAATTTTTTCAATGTTGGGAAAATTCAAATTCATCAATTTCCTCAAGTCCTTGTTCTGAAGCTGGAAGCTGGGGAGGCAGTTTTAAAAGAGAGAAAGCAGGGAGGGAGAGACGTTCTGTCTCCTTCACAAAGCTTGGCTGAAGAAAATTTACCATTTCTGCTCCAGTTTGCAAACATCTTTTTGCAAAGACTTAAATTTCAATCTTAAGGCTTGTGTCTCCCAGGCAACATCAAGAAAGATTAAAACACAATGTGCTTTGATAGGTATCTTTTATTAAAATGCTTTCAGAAAGCCACCTCCGGGAAAAATAAAAGTAAATAACAAAGTAACACAAATTTATTTCCTCTCCACTTTCTTTGAATAACTTTGGGAAAACTAGAATATTTTTTTCTCTCACTCTCCTATCAGTCAGACTGATGGAGCCTGGAGAACAGGGTCTTCTACTGCAGTTTGCACATTACACAGAACACCATGATCTTACCCCATTGCATTTCTTATTTTTCAGGTATTTGAATCCTGTGCAACTTGATATGTGATATGTGCAGCTGTGATATGTGTCCAGCAGCATTATTCTTTTCTATCTTTTGATCTACATATATTCTCAAGCTTTGGAAGAGATAGCTTTCCATTTTTAGGTCTTTACCCCTGCAAGTTGTACAGTTTTTCACTCGAGCACCTTTATTACCAGAATAAAGAAATCCCACTGACAGGCTAATAAAACTGTGAGTAAAATTCTGGTCATGTTAAAACTGATGATAGTATTTCCATTGCCTAAAGGAATTGAGTTTGTCAGCTTTTGTTTCTATAATCCTCAGAGAATGCCAGAAGGAGAAGGAAATCTGTATCATCTCTGCCAATCTCTGTTGTACATGTCATCTACATACCAAAGAACATGGAGCTCTGCAGAGATCACTGCGGAGAATTTGGCTACAAATGAAAACAAATAAATAGAAAGAGAATGGGTAAACAACCAGAACTCAAATAAATTTCCCCCAGAAGTGCTCAGACACGTCAAGAGTCACTGCACTAGAATGAAAAGCGAAAATCTTCTCACCACGTAAATTTTGGAAACCTTCATCGCTGTGAGGGAATGTGGAATGGAAACCTCCGGTCAGTAAGCAAATAAGAGGGCTTTCACAGGACCGAGTCCTTGGATGCCTTCTGACAGCAGCCTGCAATGGGCATTCTGGCCGAGGCTCCCGCGCAGCAGGCGTCGATTCCCCGGATTCCCCAGCTGGGAACTCCTCATCACTGCCTGGTGCGCCACACATGCTCTGGGTCATGTAAGCCCTGTGGGACGCTGCTAGCCCTGGGTAGTGTTACATTCACCACCGGGATTTTCAAACGGCAGCAGCTACTTCCATCACCCATCTCACGTGTTCTTATTTTCACTCCCCAAACCTAAAAGAGCAACCACTTCATGCAGCTGGCAAAAGGCGGCAAAAGCAGCAACCTGCTGCCTGACCCCTAGGTAAGCTTTCTCCCTCCTCAGTAGTTTTGTCTGCAAATACCTCTGTGCACCCACTGAACACTCAAGTCAGTCAGTGTTTAGCCTGTGCATAAGTGTAATCCTGAATAAAAATGAGTCATTCTGAGATTCAAAGCTGAACACACCCTTATGTGAAGGTCTTTTTTGACACAAACTTGGGTTGCAGAATGAGATTTGTATGCAATGATTTAAAGAGGTAATTATTTAAAAAAAAAACCAAAACAAAACAACAGAAACCAATTGAGATCAAAAAGACCCACTACATTTCCCCCTCTCCAAATGAAATGTCAATAAATACATTTCTCAAGCCATTTAAAAAAAAAAATTAAAATGCATATTATTTCTTTCAGGGTCCTGAGTCTTCACAAAAAAAAATCCCTGTCAGGCCAGATGGAGCAATGTTACAGGCAAGTACGTTTATAAAAATATTAGTGAACATATGTGTTTAATCTACCGTATACCCACTCACATTGTAGCAGCTCTGGTTTTAAATGTTATTCTTTACGGCATTCTCCATGATACTCTTTATAATTACTGCACACCTGGCTTGGGTTTCTCACCATCAGCAGCCCAGGGTTACTGTGGGTTTATTCTGAGGGCACTAGTATCTCGATTCTGAAATCTCTGTGTTAATTCTTTTTTCATTTTCTAGTGAAGGGCAGGAAGAGTAGTTGCCTGCAGGCCTGCATTGTACCTCATTGATCTTAACTAACCAAATGGCAAATATTGTTACAATACCAACCACATCAGGCAGTGGACTTTCATCGGTAGATCATAGGTCTTGCTTCTCAGAATCCCCTCCTGCAGTTTTACAAGCGTGTTGTCCTCATGCAGGTTAGAAAGGCTTGCTATTCTTCTGCTAAGTACTGATTTTATAGCATAATTTTCTGACTACTCTGTTTATTCACAGGGGGTAATGCCAAGTTTCTGTCTGATAGCTCGGAGCTACGGAACACTCAAAAAAAAATCTTATCTTGTTCCAAAAGTAACAGAGATAATGACTTGCATTTGCCTAGTTAGTGTTGGCATATGGCATATATTGCCACATTTTGAGGAAATAGCTTCCAATAATAATGAGAAAATCTGTCTATTGTAAAGTTTTATATGAATATTCACTGAAAACTGAATGAATTATAGTAATTCAGCCATTAAGAAATTATTCTTGCTGGAGGTTGTAGTGTGGGCATTTAAAAATAAGTTTGTCTGCTTTTGACACGGGCAAGTTTCTGTTTTACTGAGTTATTTTAGAGTACGCTTTTTGACAGTGATATGAGAAATGTCTCTTACTAAATCATACCAGCGGGAGCATGTCTAGAGCATTATAAATGACTGTGGGCAGTTCAGCCATGGGAGCATTTTTAGAAGCCTCTGGCAGTTGAAAAGCAAAATAAATGGCTGAAAGAAGACTGATTTACCACACTAGGGGTTGTTTAAGAACATTCACACTTTGAAGTTGACGAAGCAGAGTTTGGAGCATGGATTTGCTGCCAGAGACATGGAGTCACATTCTTTACGGGGCTGGGACTATGTGAAGTCACCTTTTCGGTATCTGCAATGGCATTTGTGCCTCCTCTGCGCTGCAGTTCCTCACTAGCCACCCACAGCTATTGGTGGCCCTAAGTCATGCCTACTTGAAAAAAAAGATGAGAAATAGGCACAAATTATTTTGTTCACCAAAACAAGCAAAACAAAGTAGTTTGCCTTTTGTATGTGGTTTCTGCTTTCTCCAGATAATACTGGGAATTAAGATGATATGCACTTTCCCACAATAAAAAGAATTGACTTTACTAGTGATGCAGCAATTTACAACCTGCTATTTTTCACTTAGCAACTACTGTGTCAGATAAGCAAAATGGGGTTTGGTGCCAAAACAGGACTGCATCTTCTAAGCCTTTTTAAGTCTTTCCCACTCTTCACCTTGCATACATATTGTCTTCTTTTCCAAGTCCTTCACCACAGATCAATAGCATTTAAGTACACACACAGTACCAGTTTTGATCCTTGAGCTACCATTGCATTTTCCAAGAGCCAATGTGAGGAAAATTAGCTGACCACAGCAAGAACAAAAACATCCATTGTCAAACCTGACTATCATTCTCTGCCCTAAGAGCAAAATCATACAAAGCCTTCCTAACACCATCTGCTTCTTTGGTGTTGGATGAGGCTGCTCTGATCCATATGTGTTTTTCCCACAGATTCTCGAACATGCCCAGGTTTGTCAGAAATGGCTGGAGCCCTCCAGGCCCTGAGGCAGCCACTGCTGACCAGGTGCTGAGCTGGCTGGTTCCCACAGGAGCCTGCGCGGCCCCGAGGTGGCCATTGCCGACCAGGCCTTGAGGCAGCTGGTGCCCAATGGAGCCTGCCGGACCCTGAGGTGCCCGTGGTGGCCGCAGGCAGCTCGGAACGCTGCCCGGAGGACGCTGGCGGAGGCCATGTCGGCGGGACTGCCCCGGGCGAGCCCTGGCTGTGTGGTGGGGAAGAGTGAAGGGATACCCGAGCCGGGTCTCGAACCCTGGACTCCATGGTCCCGAGCGGACCTGTCAATCATCGCGCCTCAGTCTCAACACTTCCTTCCCCCGCCCCTCTCCGTCGTCTCGTGACCGGCGCTGCGGCGGCGTCAGCTGACCTGGCGCCTCACGTGACCCGNGTCCGAGTCCGGGCGGCGCTGCCCTTCGCGCCAGGCCCAGCGCGGCCCGTCGCGTCTCTCGGGTGTTCTGATAGGCCTCGGGGGCTGCCGGGCGTCGAGGCTGCTCTGGCTGGTTCCTGCGGCGGGAGTGTTGGGAAGGGCGAGGTGGAAAGCGCGGTGCTGAGAGACTGCGCCCGTGGCAGCTGCCTCCCGCCCGGCCTGTGGGAGCTGTCATCTAATCCCTCTGATCCAGCTCAGCCTCTCTGGGGTGAAGAAGGCCGATTTCCCCCTGCCCCGTGTTGCCTTTGCACGGGCCGTATGTGAATCCTCCGTTGTGAAACCTTCCTGGGTGTAGCTCTGGCTTCCTCCTTGTGGCTGCTTCTGTTCATGAAATGTAGAGGCAGTGAAGGCCGAATGCCAGGTGTCAGAACTGATTTCTGAGTGTGAGCTTAAAAAAAATAACTCCCAGGACTTAGTGCTGGATATTGGAAAACTCCTAAGTCATATTAATTGAACTGTAGGAAAGAAGGAACAATTCCCTCCCTCTAGCCCGTTTTTTTTAAGAAGTGCAACACATGTTGTCTCAGCTGAGATTAAATTTTGACATTGCTTATGTGTTTCCAGGTACAGCATAGAAACAGCTGTTAAACAGTTTTATTGCTTATAGTATACTGCATGAAAGATATGAAAGATTTTTCTTTGGGAATACATTTTTCCTAGTAACATAGAAATTGAGCAGTCCAAATTATGGGTAGTAATGCAAAATACATTTTAAATACTATATTAAGCTTACTTGGGCAGTAGGGTAGCTAGGGTTCAAAAACAGGTTCTCCAGAGGCATTCTTCAAGGGAAGAAATATTTAAATATTTAAAGCACTTTATAGATGAGTTGTGCTTATTTAACTAGCAAAACATCTTGGTAATGTGTTTATGTTACTTAAATCTCTTTGTAAAAGTACATGGAAGGCTTCACAATTACACTGCAGGTTTGCTTATGAGAGAGTGTTAAGGGAAACTCTATGGGATGCTGCCCAGTTGTTGAATCTAAAATGAGAAAAGTGTATTCTATTTAGTTTCTGGTATAAAGCCCTTACAGATGAGAGCTTACAATCTTCATGAGTACTGAACGAGATAAAGATGGGTCAAAGCACTTATGGTCTTGTAAGGCTAAATATTTGTTTTTGAGATACAAAATGTTTCATCAATCAGTATTAAAATAGCAATTTAATGACCTGTGGAGTTGTAAGTTTCAAGGTCGTGAGCTATTGGAATTCCAGAACCTGTTCCTAGAAGTCCTGCGTTTTTGTTCAGCATGTAGACAATATAGACATTCTTGTATAAACTTGGTTTCTCGTTTTCAGTTGCGTAGCAAACACTTTTTGCTGAAGTTGGCCAGAAAATGCTTACAGTAGTGTCTTGGAAGCAATTGCACGGGTGGCTTTACCCATATTCAGCAGAACTAGGACCATAATTTCTATTCACCTAGTATCATAGTGTGGTAGGGTATGGAATGGACAATGTTTAGGAAAAAAAATGCCACCTTGAAAATGTTAGCTTAATTAACTATACATGTGCTATAGTATTGAGTGTTTTTAAATTGATAATTTTATGTGTTGTAGACAATTCCATTTATGTATGTGGATATCCATTTATGACTATTTCTTTTCTAATAGCAAAAATAGCTGAGTGATGAGGAGAAATTAGAGGTACATGGTGTAAACGAGTTTAGTTGTCCATTTTTACTGCTTATTCTAGTTTTATACTCTCCCCCCGCCCCCCCCCCCCCCCCCCCCCACCCCCCTCA
>VZTM01010297.1:77030-115418 GCA_013400555.1 Jacana jacana | reverse complement strand
CTGCTCCTGGCCGCGGCACTTGACTCACAAGGCAGGGGAGGATTTCTGACCCACAATAGGAAACACCAAGAATTGTATATAGATATATAAAAACTACACTGTCCTTTGGCCAAGAAAGCTTAGGGTAGAGGATGGTGGCATTCCTAGGAATAGATAGCCTAGGCGCTGGAGATCAGACTAATTGTGGCTGCTCATGTTGTACAAACATGATAATCACAGAATCACAGAATTGTTACAGCTGGAAAGGACCTCTGAGATCACCGAGTCCAACCATACCCACACAAACCCACTACAATCTCGGCCACTAGAGCATCCCTCTGGGGATGGGGACTCAACCCCCTCCCTGAGCAGGCTCTTCCAGTGCCTGACCACTCCTGCAGTCAACTCATTCTTCCTGAGATCTAACCTGAACATCTCCTGCCCCAATGCCAGACCATTTCCTCTGCTCCTGTCATTATTCTCTTGGGAGAAGAGGCCAACTCCCACCTCTCTACACCCTCCTGTCAGGGAGCTGGAGACGGCAAGGAGGCCTCCTCTTCTCCAAACTAAACATGCCCAGAATGTTCCCCACCCCCCCTAAACAGGACAACCCAAAAGTGCTGTGAGGATGCTCAGAGACATTTTTTACAATATTAGGTGCCATCCACTTGAAATACCAAGGTAAGAATAATCCTGTGTTCTTATGAGTCTTGCTGGGTGATCGCTGCTAGAGAAAAAGACTGCTTTGTGTAACAAGCTCTTATTTAAAATCAAAGTTGACAAATGGGAAAATTAAAAGATTGGAAACACCTTGTAATACAAAGGGATGTGATTTCTAAGTCAAATGTATAAGAAGTCTCCTCTGAAAAACAAGAGCAAATTGAGTTTTAATTAGTTTTGCATACATAAAGTATACGCTGAACTTTGAGTAGCAAAGCTTCACTTCACAACCCACAACTGTGATTTGCGCTGCTCCTCGGTAATCTAATGTCTACTCCTTAAAAATCTGAAATGCATATACTTTTCTTAGATGCTACTTCTTGTTTACAAATCAGCATGTTGACTCAGCTCAGTCAAGTGTGATTTATTGCTGTCCGGAGACATTAAAGAGAAGCAAGAATCAGTGCACTGACATTAACTGATGGAGGCAATACAGACTGGCAAGTCCCATTTTGCTCCTGTATTACGTTGCCTGTCTCTTAACTGTGGAAGAGGGAAAATAAAATGATGCTGCTCTCTTGAGCATGCAATTTCAGAAAACAAAGCAGACAGATCTGCTGATCCACCTACAAACAACTTTTCAGCTCACAGTCAGCAGCTTTGAGCTCCGTGGTGTGATGCAGCACGTTTTCCTCAGCAAGCCAGAAGGAAGTTTTTGTGTTTCTATTCAAATGAACACAACAGAAAAGTATAAAAACCAAACATTAAAGCCAAACTTAGAACCATAGAAGAGAATCATAGGGTTGGAAGGGACCTTTAAGATCATCCATTCCCACCATCAACCTCCTTCTGATAAAAACAAACAAAAAACCAACCCATCACTAACCTATGTCTCTAAGCACTAGGGCAACCCAAATTCCCAATCCCTCCAGGGATGGTGCCTCAATCCCTGCCATGGGCAACCCAGGCCAAGCCTTCACAACACTTTCCCTGACAAAACTGTTCCTCATCTCCAATCTGAACCTCCCCTGGTGCAACTGGAGGCCGTTTCCTCTTGTCCCATGGCCTGTGACTTGGGAGAAGAGAGCAACACTCCCTGGCTACCCCCTCCTTTCAGGGAGTCAGAGAGAGCGAGGAGGTCTCCCCTCAGCCTCCTTTTCTCCAGGCTGAACACCCCCAGCTCCCTCACCCTCTCCTCACAGAACTTGTTCTCCAGACCCCTCTCCAGCTTGGTAGCTCTCCTCTGGACCCACTCCAGCCCCTCAACGTCTTTTTGGTGGGAAGGGGCCCAAAACTGGACACAGCACTCAAGGGGATATTTATCAATGTGTGGACTAAGGAAAACAGAGCAGGAGTTCTGATTTCGGATGGGAAACAGGCCTAGCGTGTTTGAAATTATTTTCACAGAGTAAATGCCTCATTTCATGTCCACAGCCCAGGGCAACATGCTGCAGGTGCTAACAAGCATTCCAATGTGCAGAAGCCCAAAGTGTGAGCACCTGATGCTAAACATTGGCAATTCCATTCTCTTTCAGTTCTGCCACAGGGATAGCAATTATAATCCTTTCTGTCTACTTGGCCTCAAACTTCTTTCTGCTGGAAACTTCCTAACTCATATGCACCCATATCTGATGCTTCCCCATGTCCGGCCAAGACACTGTATGCTCGTTTGGAACAGTGCAACATTTACTGGAAGAATACATCCCAAAGAGTCATCCCATATTTCACTAAAATGCAAAATTATGCACCGCTTGTTTCCCCATAAAGCTTTCTGTGTAGAAAAAAGCCCCTTCGCCTGAGGCCATTCCTAGAGCAAAACCCAGGGATTCCACTAGGTAATTGCAAGCCCCACTGATTTTTGTCTTCTTTAGTGCAGGCTGAAAGGCTGCAGGCTCCCAGCGTGGATGCAAACACACACAGGCGTTTGTTCCCATCCCCATCCAAAATCTCTCACATCTCTCAGCCAAGCCAGGCGTTATGTAAAATGGAGTCGTTTTCCCTTAAAGTCATTTGCAACGGCACTTTAAGGTCACCACACTCAGACAGCAGTGCATGGGAAGCCTTATGGCTTTTTCCGTGGTGCCCAGTGAGAGGACAAGAGGAAACGGGCACAAACTGGAACATAAGACGTTCCATCTCAAAGTGAGAAGGAACTCCTACCCTTTGGGGGTCTGTCATGGTTTGGCCTCAGAGGGCAACACAGAACCAGGCGGCAGCCGCTCTCTCTCCAGCCCCTCCACAGCCGGGAGGGCAAAATTGGGAGAAAAAGGCAAAACTCGTGGGTTGGGACAAAGGCAGTTTCACAGAACAACAAAACAGTAACATGGATGAAGAAGTATAAAAAACACAATTACAGTACCAACCGCTCACTGACTGCACCCAGGACTGACCCCAACCTTGTGCCACCACCCCCGACTTCCTGTCCCCTGTCCCCCTCCCCTGCCCGGTCAGGGTCAGCTCCCAGCTACCCCTGGGCATGGCTCACCTGGGATGGGATACCTGTGCCCTGCTAGAAGAATTAACCCTGTCCCTCCTGGAACCAGGACAGGGTGGCAGAGTCCTGGCAGAGGCTGCCCAGAGAGGTGGTGGCGTCTCTGGAGACATTCAAACCCCGCCTGGACATGTTCCTGTGGGACCTGCTCTGGCAGGGAGTTGGACTAGGTGATCTCCAGAGGTCCCTTCCAACCCCATAGCATTCTGGGATTCATTCTGTGATTCCCAAACTGCAAGCAAAGGTTTTTTATGAGTCCAAGTTTTGTCATGAGGCAGCAGATTTCCTTGCCTGCATCAGTTCGCCAAGTAGTTTAGGTGTCTGGGCCCCTCATGCTGCAAGGGCCATTTTTCCCACAGACCTCTTCTTGGGAAAGAGGAAGGACACAAGGAATTGAGCTCAGGAATTCAGAAGACTTAGAAGAATCAAGCTCTAATTAATATATAGCTGACATCAGTGCCAAGAGCCCTGGGTGAATACACACTGTTGTAGAAATCAGGGAAAGTTCACACTAGACTGAAGCCTGTAGCTGAAGATGAAAACTGCAGAAGGGAGCATTAGCTAAGGAAGAACATACACAAAAGAGCTGGAAAGGTTATGCACAAGAGATTCTGAAAAGACACAAAGAAAGACAGAAGCACCCATGAATCTCATTTCCTTCGGTTTATTTCTCTGTGAGTGCAGAGGGAGCAGAGAGAAAGGAGAATAAAAAGCCAAAGAGGGTCCCACCACTGAACTTTAACACAGATTTTTCCTGAGGGAAGTTATTTACTTGTATTCATAAGAATATCATTGTATTTTCAAGAACTAACTCCCATCTGTTTCCCAAAAGGATATATTAATTTCTTTGCCATTGAGTAGCTTGAATAAAGCTTTTTTCTACTTGTTCAAGTGGCTGCCTTCCTTCTACCATCTATAATTGCCCTGACACTTCTCAAGGTTTTTAATAACAAGTATATAATGTTACATTGTACAGTAGTAGATAGAAAACTGTACCTTGCACAGTACTGCAGAGCCGTAAGTACAGACGATGATTATGGGTTTATCTTCTGCATTGTATTTGTCATCAAAGTGGTGCAAACTATCTCACAGAGAAACACAGGGAGGAAGCCATGCTCCCCAAAAATCAATTTATTAAGCTTGGATGGGCAAGCTCTTTCCACCTGAACTCATGACAGAACACCACCTCCATCAACATGATTTATACTGTGGAAATAGAAAACGACACCATTGCTGGTAAATTGTTGATCCATCATTGAGCTTCAGCCTTTGCAAGTTTAATTGTATAAAATCAAGCATACAAAACTGCCTTAAAGCAACTACGGTGGAGAACTTGTGCTGAGTAAACCAGGTTATAATAAGCACTAATTAGAAACCCTACTAATCTTCCGCAATATGAATTAGCAAAGGATTAATCTCTAATGCAGATGTCACTGCTTCCTAAAGCCAAGTGTGCCCATCCTGCTCTACACCCTAGAAGAAGGGCTATCACTTGACACAGCAATATTTAGCATCCACACCACCATATCGCTGTAGGCTACCAAAGTCCAGAAAAACAGGAGTGAGGAAGGAGAGAAGAGGAAACTGATGTAGGTAGTGCAGTACCAAAGCCATTTGCTGCAGGCTCTAGATGACACCTGGCATCCAGAAGTTCCCATCAAATCACAATGATTTCTACTTTAGACAATGTCACCACAGAAAGTGGTACTCCAGATACAAGAGAAGCCCTCTACATGGGCATCTGGATGGAGAAATAAGATGTGGACAGCTTCAGCAAGCAGGTAAGCCCATTGCCAAACAAGGACATACCTCAAAGTATGAAAAGCAGAGCAAAACCAAATAGCAAAAAAGCTCAGAAGACTGAATATGAAGACTAGCCTGTCATTCTGACTTCAGTTACTGGGAAGGTCATGAAACAGATCATCCCGAACACCATTACTCAGCGCAAGAAGGACATCCAGGTGATCAGGCCTGGCCAGCACAGGTTCATGAGAGGCAGGTCCTGCTTGACAAACCTGATCTCCTTCTATGACAAAGTGACCCACTGGGTGGGTGAAGGAAAGGCTGTGGATGTTGTTTACCTGCACTATAGAAAGGCCTTTGATACAGTCTCCCACAGCATTCTTTTTGTCCAATTGTCTTTGCAGGTCTGTACTATAGGACTATCATCGGGGATCAATTACTTTGTAAATGTCAGCCCACAGCTTGGATGGGAAGCCTCTCCAGCGATTAAAAACTGGCTGGAGGCTGGGCCCAAAGAGTGATGGGGAATGGAGATAAATACAGTTGGTGACCAGTCCTGAGTGAGGCCATACTGGGGTTCAGTACAGGGGCCAGTTCTCTTTAACATCTTTATCAATGATCTGGACAAGGGGATCGAGTGCACCCTCAGTAAGTTCACAGACAACACCAGGTTGGTTGGGATGTTGGAGCGTAGGAGGGCTTTGCAGAGGGATGAGGTTCAACAAAGCCAAGTGATAGGTCCTGCCCTTGGGTCATCCCAACCCCATGCAGTGCTACAGGCCTGGGGCAGAGTGGCTGAAGCTGCCTGGCAGAAAAGGCCCTGGGAGTGTTGGTGGACTGTGGGCTGAGCATGAGCCAGCAGTGTGCCCAGGTGGCCAAGAAGGCCACCAGCATCCTGGCCTGCATCAGGAACAACATGGGGATTAGGACTCGGGACATGATCGTCCACCTGTACTGGGTACTGGGGAAGCCCCACCTCAAGTGCTGTGTCCAGTTTTGGGCCCCTTCCCACAAAAAGGACATTGAGGGGCTGGAGTAGGTCCAGAGGAGAGCTACCAAGCTGGTGAGGGCTCTGGAGATCAAGTCCTGTGAGGAGAGGCTGAGAGAGCTGGGGGTGTTCAGCCTGGAGAAAAGGAGGCTGAGGGGAGACCTCCTTGCTCTCTACTACTCCCTGAAAGGAGGGTGTAGCCAGGGGGGGTCGGTCTCTTCTCCCAAGTCACAGGCCATGGGACAAGAGGAAATGGCCTCCAGTTGCACCACAGGAGGTTCAGATTGGAGATAAGGGACAATTCTGACAGGGAAAGGGTTCTGAAGGCTTGGACTGGGCTGCCCAGGGCAGGGGTTGAGGCCCCATCCCTGGAGGGATTGAAAAGTCTGGTTGCCCTAGTGCTTAGAGACATGGGTTAGTGCTGGGTTTTATCAGAGTTGATGGTGGGACTGGATGATCTTAAAGGTCCCTTCCTTGGGGACCCGGACAATTCTATGATTTTACACTCACTGATGACCACAAGACTGTGCACCAGCAAAGCACACTGACATACCTCTTCATTGCCAAATAATCCTCATTTTTTAGAATACGATGAACAAAAAATCACACACATCCAAAGCCCGAGATGGTTTCTAGGCGGAGCGCTGACTGGGAAAAAAAATAGGCATTCAAATACAACATTCTTAAACAAAGTCTCAAACTTTGGGAACAGCAAATCCAAATTAAAGGTACCTCTATGTAGAATATGTCATACTTCAAATGAAATCATAGATTTGGAATAGCAGGCTGAGTCTGCACGTAGAGCAATCCATAGCCATCTCCTACTGCCACAGCCTGGGACTGCAACCTGCTCCTGACTCAGTGCTGGGGAGGGCTAAGGGTGCATTACATGCATTTTTTATGTTTTCCACAAGGAAACGACAATGACTCTGTACCCAGTGCAGGATAGGAGCCTAAATGACTCCTACTTACACTTTTTTGGCTTTCAATAAGAATGGGATTGCCATCAACTGAATTGCAGGGAGGTAGTTCATTGTGCTGCCAGCTGAAACATGAGGTCTGAAACCAAATAAGCAATGTCATGCTGAGCCACTAATAAGGAGAGAGAGAGCTGCCTGACAAAAGCAAAGCCCTTTTAGCTACTCTTAAAGACTCCCCCTCTCTATCCTCCCTCCTGCCTTCCCCACTGCCAACAGCAACACAGCTGCAGCTGGGAAATGTGTGGCACAAGCAGTTCAGAGATTTAGGAGGGATTTACACCCTTTAAATAAGTCATTTCATCCCTCTTGCAAGACTGCCACTTTTCAGATAACCTAACTGTGCTGGGAACTACCTGAAGGTCCACCAGCTACCTGAGCCTAAAATAACTCTTTTAAGGGTGCTGCATGCCTGCCTCCTGCTGGTTAATTATTCCTTGGCATGTAATCCATCTTAGTGATTAGGACTAATGAGAGGGTCACCTGGAGAATGCTCTCACAACATGCAGATCCCACAGCCTGTCAATCCGAGAGCCCATAGCGTCCAGCAGGGAGGCAGCATTAATTAAGTTGCCTGATGGCCACTTTCATCAACAGTAGAAAGCTATAGTTTCTCTATCCTCATTCCTTACTGAAAGCCTGGGAACAGTTAACAACAGATATGGTAATGGATATATAGAGCCCCATGAATGTACCAAAGGTCTGGGATGAAGCATCAAAGATTTAGGTTCAAATCTTGATCTATCCAGGAGGCAAATAGTCTTCTGAATTCCTCATCCCCTTCCCCTCCTCTTTTTCCCTCCATATTCCTCAGGCCTTCCTCCTTTTAAAAGCAGGGAATACTGAAGTACACTTTGCTTTTGCAATGTTATTGCAGGACATGGATTTAGCAGATATAATCTCGAGATTTGCAAGCATTTTTGTTGCTGGCCCCAATACTGGCCTCCACAGAGTGCAGGTGCCACTGGCTGGGGTTATGAGGTTGCTCACTTCCCTCCTGTCAGGAATGCAAAGGCAGCAGTTATCTGCCTGGCTTTCATCAGAGCAGGGAGCAGGGTGGAAATCACCATCAGGAGGAATCCAGCTCAGGACCAAGTCTGGGATACGTTCCATGTAACACTGTGTGCAGCTTCAGGATCCTGCCTCGCGTGACAGACCCATTTTTGGGAAGGAAAGCTGGCAGTCTGGAGACTGTGTTCATTCATCAGGCACTTTAAAACATCTTTGGGAATTCAAAAATTACACAGAGCCTTATGTATCTGGGGTCTACACACTAAAGAACAGGAGAACACCTCCTCGTTTCTGTCGGCACTTTGCTTGCCAGCGTGCCTTTTGGTGTTATATTTATTTGTGGTGTTGCTAATGCATTTTTTTAATGAATCACTGCAAACACAAGGAAACAAGAATTTCCCAAACAGACTAGAAGTGAAGGGTTACTAGCACAGGGTTCACCATTTCCACCACACTTTAAAGACCAAATTAAGATTTTCAGAATGCTTTTCCAGTTTTGTCACTGGACGATACTGGAGCAAGTTGAGAGAAGAGGAAACATTTCTTTGGATACCTTGAGATGGCAGAATTCAAAAAGGAAATAAAAATGCCAGAAATAAAAAAAATAAAGAAATGTGTATGAATGGTCTACCTACCACATGTCTTAGGAGGAGGTATGCAAACCTCAGACACCCACAGAAATGCCAGTCCACATATTCTGGTGTGTTAAATGCTACCTAACAATTTACACAGACACAACTTTAAAAGCCCTTTTTCAGTGCCTGCTGCCTTTTCCACGGGTAGAGAGACATTTTCTGTCCATTATGAACCAGGTTTGTGTGTCAGTTTAGGAGGAGAGGAAAAGCAGGGAGGAGGAAAAGGCCCTGCTTTTGTCATCAGAGCAACTTCTGGAATAGGCTGGAGACAGAGAAGAGACAGGAGAAGAAATGTTCTTCCAGAGGGGCAAACATTAATAGTCAGAGTGACACTTGTGAATTTCACCACATGAGAGCTAACCAGTACAGTTATTTTAACACCCAACACAAGTGTTATACCCTCCTGCCATCACCGGCCCAGTCAAGCTCTGGGAACACACGCAGCACCCTCTGAATCATATGCACCAAATACAAGCACCAAAAGCTCGCAGCTGGCAATGCCATTGCTTCCACGGGTCAACGCTGCAGCCAGAGCCCTCGAACCAGTACATAACACCTTCCCAACAGAAAATGAGAATGATTCCCAGAGCGTGATTCCTGGAAGCGGGAGACAGGCCTGGGGACACACTTGTTACAGGAAGAAGGACCATCCTGGAAGTGACTGGGCCCCTATACTGGGTAATGGGGAGGCCCCACCTCAAGTGTTGTATCCAGTTTTGGCTCCCTTCCCACCAAAAAGACATTGAGGGGCTGGAATGGGTCCAGAGAAGGGCAATGGAGCTGGTGAGGGGTCTAGAGAACAAGATTCATGAGAAGAGGCTGAGGGAGCTGGGAGTGTTCAGCCTGGAGAAAAGGAGGCTGAGGGGAGACCTCCTTGCTCTCTACTACTCCCTGAAAGGAGGAGGGAACAGGAGGGGTCGGTCTCTTCTCCCAAGTCACAGGCCATGGGACAAGAGGAAATGGCCTCCAGTTGCGCCAGGGGAGGTTCAGATTGAGTTGTGAAGGTTTGGCCTGGGCTGCCCAGGGCAGGGGCTGAGGCACCATCCCTGGAGGGATTGAAAAGTCTGGTTGCCCTAGTGCTTAGAGACATGGGTTAGTGATGGGTTTTATCAGAGGGAGGTTGATGGTGGGACTGGATGATCTTAAAGGTCCCTTTCAACTCAGACAATTCTATGATTCTATGACCGGAGCATGTACCTGGCTTCATACATCTGCTCCTGCTGCTGCTCCTCAGGTGACTCCATGGGAGAGAAGATCTCTGCACAGAAATATGGAGGGGTTTGCCTCCCTGCACCCATCTACTCAGAAAGTGGAGGTAAGATGTAACCTCTCCCTTCCATCTCTGCCTATTCCTACTAAACAGTTTATTTTGGAAACTTTATGATGGGAGAAAGGGATTTATTACCAAGGGGTTCAGAAGGCTTTTCATGAGAGTTATCTTTATGGGGAACACATAAATTTATTTTTGCTGTTGTACATACAGCCAGTCTTGCCAAGGCAGGATGCCTTTGGGTCTCTCTCCCATGGAACCCTGTGGCTGGAAAAGCAAGCCCTAGACCACAGACAGCGGTGAGGTAGCATTGCCATCAATTAATTCATTAATTCCTGGCTCCTTTTGTCAAGACAAATAACGGTATATACCAGTGCATGGTATGCACTGAGCCGTAGATAAATGGTATGCTCGGGTCTCAAGCTGGTGTCCAGTGAACCCCAGCTCCTGGCAAACTGTGTTGGATATGCTGATTAACAGAAAGTATGATGCAAACAACTGTTCAAGTGTCCAAAATAGCGCAAATAAGATGATAAATGTGTCCCTGAAGTTCACAGGAATAAAAGTAGTACAGAAATTCCTTTGTATTTTACCTTCAGGTCACAAAGACATGCATCTTTCTGCCTCTATTATCTTCTTCCCTCTTTCTGGAGGCACAATTTGGGAGGCAGAAACAGTGGGAGAAATGTCACTGTGAGCTGAAGGACCCTTATTCCCCTCTGGAGATCTGAGGCTCTGCATTTAATTCTCTCTGTTCTCCATTTTGCATCCGAAGTGTTTTATGTGCCGAAATCATGGGACAGGCAAAACAGGAAAAAAACAGGGATACACTGAGCAAAGCAGCTCTCAGGAAACATGGAGGTTGAGATCTGACTCTCAGGTGTATTCTAATGATAAAGGTCACCGATTTGCAGGTAAGTAACCTCAAATAGCTGTAGTTACTTTCCATGAAAATCATGTCTTTCTACCTGAAAATCATTTCCTTATTCCACAGACCAAATTCCAGGTTTACCTTTAAAGGGTCAAAGTATGTTAATGCAAGGCCAAACCTTTAAGCATTTATTACATGCTTACCCAAATTAAATTTTACTATTGCTTTTTACATTTTCTTTACTTGGATAATTGTGTTTATCAGTGATTTGGAAAATAGGAGTGTTATACAAGAGGCACACGATACCTGCTTAACTTCATGCAGCTGTTTCAGAGCTATTTCTCATAAAGGAGAGCAGAGAAAAGGCCTCCCCCGCGCTGCACGGCTGAAGGGATGGCAATGGTACAGGCTCCATTCTTCTCACAATCAATTCCTACTTCCTCTATGCAATGACATTCATTAGTAGCCACACATATTTACATCGGAACTCCACTGAAGGGAAGAATAGCCAAAAGCTAAGAGAGCAAAAGGCAAAGCAGTAAGTTGTCCAAAAGGTTTTATAATAAAAGTTTGCATTGACATTTTAAACCCATTTTAAAACACTGGGAGATTTTGTTACAAGTCTGTTTGCTCTTTTTTCAGAGCAATTTGGTAGTGAAAAGAAGTCATGGAAGATTTACTGCTCTTTCCTTCACCAACTCTTATCTTCCCACACACACTTTAAGTGCTGCACTGCAGTTCAGAAGATAATTAAAACTGGATTATGAAACAAAACAGGAGCTACAAACTCCCCATCAGCATCGACAACGTGTGCCCCACTGATGGTGAAAAAGTGCAAACATTTTCAGACTCGTACACTTGGTTTGCAGTTACAGTTTCTTTTACTTCTCTTGAAAGCTTAGCTCTTGATCATAGAGCTGCTCAGCCAGTATTTCTTAATCTCAACGCTTTAAAAGGAGCTTTTAATTACACACCACTCATTTTTCTACCTCTTACTGGCGTTGAACAGGTAACTCCATGGGCACGTTTGGGTTACAGAATCAAGATCTGCATCACCATTGCACTCCTAATTTATGACTTAAAATATTCATCAAGTCAGAGCTGATGATTTCCTTACATTTAGGAGCCAATTACGACCAATTTATTAAGAGTAATTTCTGCGGATTGCAACAAAGCTGCTGACAGGGCAGCAAATTAACACAGGAACCATATTGGTATGCTATTTACAAACTGTTTGTCTCTGTGTATCCTAAAAGGAGCTACTCCACGTACCTCAATTTGCTGAAACAACATGCCACACAATTTTAAACTCCAATTGATTTTTTTTTTCACTTCACCCATTTCATATTGGAATAGCTGTCTTGCAGGAAAATGCATCTTCTTTTTCTCCTGAGAATATGAATATTTTTTTTTTTTTGGTTCACTTCTCAGTAGCTAGAGGTTTCTGTGGTTCATCCGAGAGATACAACCCAGAGATTGTACATATAACCCCTAAGTATATATATAATCATGTTTGGGAAAATCACAGCCTTTGGGCATAATTCTTAGAAGAAAGGCCTAGAAAGGATGAGAAAAAATCAGTTAATGTAATCTGGGGAACTACTGGAAACAGAGTCCCACGTTCAGGAGGGTCAGATTCACGAGGAAAGATGGGTGATGGATCTCCTCAGGAGTTCAGTCTTATTCAGCCCTGCTCTAGAGGGTTCTCCGTCCTGCCATGAGAGAGGGTAGCAAGCTGCATGTATAGGCAACAAGCCCCAGTGGCCTGGGTGGGCAGAGATCAGCTGGAAGATTTAGGAAAAGAAGTTTGGGAGTTGGGTAGACTTGCCAGATCTATCTCAGCCCATATCTCTCCCACCCTGGTTGGTGGTGTGGTGGGGAACAGTCCTGGCAGAAAATCATGAGACTTGGATCCTAACTCATAAACCAACCTAAAACCTGGACTTTTTGGGACAAACTCAAACATAGAGATCCTGGAATTCTGCATTGGCCAGAGGCAGCAACATGGTAGAGGATGTGTACTGAAGGTGAGGATACCTGTGGCCAAGAGCCACTGTCATTTGCATGCTTGACTTCACAGCCTTAATAGTGCTCTTAAAAGAGTTGACTATGCATTACAAGTCAATTCAGTACAAGGACTTAATATTTATTTTTCACAGGCAATTGAGAAGGTAAAACTCCATCCTATATTCACACAAACTCAGAAGATTCATGTACAACCAGCCAACCATGGTTCAATGGGAATGACTTCAAATCAGACACTGCTATTCTGCCATTCAGAAAGTACAAGGTGCTTCTTTGCTCAAAAGCACAGGAAAGAGCACAGGGCAACTCTCCTCAGCATGTTACATGGCTGTCATTGCTCATACAATGCTATACTGGGAGCAAATCCCTTGGCTCAACCTGAAGTAGGACTGTATGTCAAGCCATCTCCTAGAACATGGAAAAGCAAAATCTGAGACCAGTTCCACTCTCCCAGCCCAACTCTGCCCAGTCACAAGGAGGAGCTATGCCAGCGATCTACTGAAGGTAAAAAACGGGAGAAATAGAGCTGGCAGCACGCATTTTGGAGCTCTAGAGCCTATCTACGGTTTTGGGTTCAGAAGCCATACTTTCTGTCCCAACTGTGGCACACAATCACTCAGGTGCACCAAGTCCACACTCTGCTACATTACTGCAGTTCATGCTTGCTTTGTCCTGTCCATGCAGAGACCTATTTGTTTTATTTTTCTTTTCCACCTTAGTGGCAGCTCTTCCTGAACCACCACACTCCAGTAATGAGACATCTGTTTGAGCACCCCCTTCAAACCGATGGTGATTTCTGAGTCAGTAGCAGCCTTTTGCTTATTTAGCTTTTATTGCATCTTACTCTTCACGTGATGTCTCAAAACACTAAGATTCTGGAGTGGGTCCAGAGAAGGGCAACAGACCTGGTGAGGGGTCTGGAAAACAAGTCTGATGAGGAGAGGCTGAGGGAGCTGGGGGTGTTCAACCTGGAGAAAAGGAGGCTGAGGGGAGACCTTCTTGATCTCTACAACTCCCTGAAAGGAGGGGGTAAGCCAGGGAGGGTCGGTCCCTTTGTCCAAGGAACAGGCTATGAGACAAGAGGAGACAGCCTCAAGTTGCACCAGGGGAGGTTCACATTGAAGGTCAGGACCAATTTTGACGGGGAAAGGGTTCTTAAGTCTTGTACTGGGCTGCCCAGGGACATGGTTGTGGCACCCATCCCTGGAGGTATTTAAGACATGGAGATGTGGTGCTGAAGGACACGGTTCAGTGATGGCTTTGGTAGCAACAGACTGATGGTTGGACTAGATGATCTTACATGCCCCTTCCAACCTAGGCATTCTATGATGGGTCTAATGGCATCAGTTCTTAAAATTTATTTATAACTGTGCCAAACTCTTGAACCCCCCCATCCAAAGAGAACATCTCCATTTCCTTTCCTTACAAGATCTATTCCAAGACCTTGCCCGAGATCTTTCCCAACTCCTAGAACCAATTTGAGGTACAGGAGAATTAAGGAAAGCAGAGGAGACCACATGGCTACAATTCATCCTGCTCTCACAGACTAAAAGTCACTTAGAAAGCAGTAGAAGCTTTATAAAACCGTGCTCAGAGGTAGCTCCTTATTAGCAGTGATATAACATAATCATTAGGGCACATACTGTAATTTGACATGACTTAGCTGACATTTACAAAGTAATTGATCCCCGATGATAATCCTATAGTACAGACCTGCAAAGACAATTGGACAAAAAGAATGCTGTGGGAGACTGTATCAAAGGCCTTTCTATAGTGCAGGTAAACAACATCCACAGCCTTTCCTTCACCCACCCAGTGGGTCACTTTGTCATAGAAGGAGATCAGGTTTGTCAAGCAGGACCTGCCTCTCATGAACCCGTGCTGGCCAGGCCTGATCACTTGGATGTCCTTCATGCAACATATGATGGCAATCAGAATGATACCTTCCATGACCTTCCCAGGCACCAACGTCAGATTGACAGACCTGGAGTTCTGGCTGCTTTTAGCCAGCTGCTAGTGGTAGTGTGAAAACTGAAGTGTAATTGTTATTTCATACATAGTTTAGGGGTTTTCCAGTTAAAAGCTGAACCTTATTTGCATTTATTTTGTAAACTTTATAAGGATTTGCTCTTCCTTATTCAGGGAATGCCAAAAAAAAATGAAGTTTGGCTTGCAGATCAATCTCTTTGCAAACATACTCTTGTCTGAAAGCATTTTTAATGCCCAGGCTGCTGAGATGGTGGCACATGATGAGGCAGGACAGGTTGAGCTGTCAGGAGAAGAGCTGGGGGCACTGGCCCCACAGCAAACCTGTGACAGAGCACAACCCGTTGTGGTGCCCTTCTGGAGAAGCTGCCCTTCAGAGCCCAGGCAGCCCATTCATCTTCCAGATGACAACGGAGCTCAGAGAAACCTTATGAATTTGGACCTTCAGTACTTCAGAGTGTATGACTTTTGAAAGCAGACCACACGTAGAAAGAGGCTGTCACCACCATGGCTGACACCAGCAGAACTGGGAACCACAGCTCATCCATACAGCCCCTAACGCTCGCTGTAGCACCGAGGTACTAGAAAGATTCAGACTCTTCTCCCACATCTGAACCCTGCCAAGGAGCTGTGGACACAGTGCTATGACTGCGTTTGAGCTCTTTCTCCCTTTGCCTTCCACTGCTGCTCATATGTAGCTGCCAGTGGCAAATATCAGGTCTTAATTTTTCAAGAGGAACAGGCATTAACTGCTGATGCTCTACAAGGTGTTAGAGCTGCACAGTTCTTCCTCTGCTTTAGAGAGAAAGAACCAAGTTTTTTGGATGGGTAACGCTCACTATGGAAAGGAACGGCTGAAATTGTCCATAACAGACTTGAGCCCTCTGTGATTGTAAGAAACGGGAATCAGAGATGATGCATCAGGATGAGGATGGGATTTTCTGAAATACCAGCCACACATCTCAGGTCCACTGAAAATTCAGACCAGAGAGAGGAAAATCAGCCACAATGAACATTTTATACAGAATCTCAGAATGCTGGGGGGTTGGAAGGGACCTCAGGAGATCACCCAGTCCAAGCCCCTGCCAAAACAGGTCCACCCAGAGCAGGTCCCACAGGAACGTGTCCAGGCGGGTTTGGAATGTCTCCAGAGCCAGAGACTCCACCACCTCTCTGGGCAGCCTCTCCCAGGGCTCTGCCACCCTCACAGTGAAGGAGTTCCTCCTCATGTTGAGATGGAACTTCTAATGTTCCAGTTTGTGCCTGTTCCCTCTTGTCCTGTCCCTGGGCCCCATCCTCCTGACACCCACCCTGTAAGTTTTCTTTACCTGAGTCTTAAAGGAAGAAGAAAGGAAGAAGTTATGCCTGAGAGAAAGCCCATGGAAATACAAGGAGCAACACAAGACAGAAGCAGTTGCTTCACACAAAACAATTCCCAAATATCACAAGAGCTTTGCTCATTTCATCAAACGATTCCTGTTAATGCTTTGCAGCTTCAATTTATAGAGGGAAGCAGGCAGTCACATTTTAGCCAATCACTAGATCTGTGTAATTGCTTTTGCTGACAGGAAAAAAAAAAGGCAAATTTTGTTGATCACTCAATATCTAAATGCCAGATTAAGCAATCTTAATTACTAGTTCATCTTTTCCAATTTACTAGTAGCGTTTCTTAACAATCAAGCTGCCTGACAACATCCTCCACAGGAGCAAAATTAAGTTCTGTTCATGCAGCCCTGAATTAAGGACAGCTGGTTTTACACCATTAGATATGAAACAAGAATTCCAAGCCCTCGTGTTATAGTTATTTTACTGTATTTTCCCGTTGCCAAAATTCCTGCCACGTATGTTGGTGTGAAGCAGAGTAATTACTGAACTGAGTTACGCTCTCACTTTGCAGGGAGGCTGTAGGGATGAGGACCCAGGGTTAGCCTCACTTACCTCCCCGACTTGCAGCCTGCTCCAATCAGAGGTTCCACCAGCCCTGTAACACTCCATGTACATCACTGGGCCTTCTGGG
This sequence comes from Jacana jacana, assembly GCA_013400555.1. NCBI lineage: Eukaryota > Metazoa > Chordata > Aves > Charadriiformes > Jacanidae > Jacana > Jacana jacana. The sequence goes on along the minus strand of VZTM01010297.1, from coordinate 98,765 downwards.
TGGAAGTCTCACAGTGTTTTTCCGTAGAGTATACCGAGTCACAGAGAGCCCGGAGAATTAAGGAGAGCTGGTTGAGAGCCCACACCAGTGCTGCAGTGGGTATGTACACAGTGAATCACGCTGGGTACACACAAGCCTCAGGAGTGACAAGATCTTCCATCACTTGCTGAGATTAATGTAAAGTATTTCTGAAAGTTGATAGAGATTTTCCTCCCAAGAAGTTTGCATTGTCACTGAAGTAAAATTGCATGCTTTACAAAACAAGCACTTATGCTGGCAGACAGCAATAAACTTTATAGATTGGGATGGTTTTTTTCCCCTGGCAAATACTACTTCTACTTGTAAATCCAAGTATATTTTAGTCAACATGAAAGCTAAAAGATAAGGATGCATTTTAAATTTCTGTTGTTTTCTCATTTGAAGAATTTTACAAAGACCAATTTGGAGAAACTGCCAGTCAGATCAACATTTTGTATTCAGAGCGTATCTTATAATAGATACAAACAAAAATATACATTAAAGAACTGACCTCAATAGCTGGTTATCTATTTTACTGCCTGAAGTGGTACTTTGCCTACTGTAAAGTTAAAATTTCTGCAAACATCTCCAGTGGTGAAAGGTTTTGTGTGCCCATTTCAGAGCACAGAAGTGTACAATAGACACTGATGCAGAGCCCCACAGCCCTTTCTTAACTAAGCGGGGATATTTTGCCTAAGTTTGTTTCTTACAAAAAAGGATTACAAGAAAGAAGTTGTGATAAACAAACTTTAGTAACTGCATTTCTGTTTAACTTTGTCAAGTAGACTATGTATTAATAATATTTTACACATGCCATCTCCCCGTTTAATTGGCCTACATGGCAAGACTGTTCAGTGTAATTCACAGATATAACTGCAATTTTAAAAATCAAGTATTAAATATTCTAAAATTCCTCACACAGGTCTCCTACCAAGAGCAGGAATGAACTGAACACAAGAGCACACCTAAACCTCAGCCAAAGCTCCTAAAGTGTCTCAACTGGAGGAACTTGTGATGTTTACAAAGCTCACATAAAAACTGTACGCTCCTGAAGTCAGAAATGTCACAAGTCTTGCACTGACTTGTTTAAGGCCAAGGCAAATTGTCCCTACATTAGTTTCTCCTAAATAAAATTGGGATGGGCACTGGTGAGAAACAGAACGGCAGGATATCTGTTTAGAGCCTACTATGAATTTCAGCCTTTTTTCTCTCTATCTTTTAGTTGAGAACTTGCCTTTATTTCTGTGAATACCGGTGGCTCCCATTGCAGAAGCAGTGGGGTGCAGAAGGCACCCCTTCTAAGGTGCCTTGAAAGCCAACTCCTCCGCCAACACAAGGGAAAAGATGATACTAGAAAAATCAAGATATTGGAACAAAGCCTATTTTGTTATCTGTCTGAGCAGAGAACAGCTCCACTGAACCCATCTCCATTGCTTCTAATCCCATTACAAAACGCAAGCCCAAAAATCCTCCGAAGCACCCTGCTGTCCACAACTGACATTAGGGCAAAGGCCTTCCAGCCTTCTTGAGGCGCCACAGCCACTGTGAGAAAAAGAAAGCTTGTTCATGATGAAACACAGTGCAAGAAGGAATTCATCTGAGGTCTCTCCATTCTCCTGCTCGCCATACAACCATCGGGATCAGGTGGTGACTGCTTTGTTTTCATGGGGATGTTCTCACTAAGCTTTTTAAAAAATGCCACTACAGAGGAAAAAGAAAAGGCAAGTTTACCTACTAAAGGGCAGAGGGTACTGGTACGGCAGCCACATGTTTAGAGGAAAGTGCACGTTTCAGTAACAGAAGCACCAGGAACCAGAATTTCAGAGGATATGGAGGATCCCAACGCCATGTCTATGGCTTTCCCTTTCAGTTTATCACTTGGGATTTTTGTCTTCAGATGACTAAACTGGATTGGGCATGGATCGTGTTTGCTGGATTTTAACATGAATCTGCATGGCACAGAGCTAAGAGAGAAGCAGAAAGTTTCCACACTGTTGGTTCTCAGACCCAAAATCCAGGACTCTGGGCATGAGCACTAATTAAAAAAAGAAATCTTCCATCTTCCTGAAGAAACCTGTGAGTGTTGTAAGTGCCTCAGGCTTGCTAAGTTAGATGATCACTGCACCAGACAATGGTATTTTCACATGCTTCCCCATTCTCTTACTTTTCAGCAGTAATGAAACCAGTGGGAATTCAGGTAGGGCTGCATTCACAAATCAGGCCCCGATTCTGGCTGGTGACAAAAAGCCCCACAAAAAGAAGAGGCAGTATCTGTCAAGAAAATCTAGCCAGCTTTTCTGTTTACAAGGTTATTTGTCGCACTTGAGTGAACTCAAAAAATTTATTAGGAAGCTCAAGTTATTTGATGAAAATTTCTGATTCAGTTGATCAAAACATGTTCCTCTAACCAGCATCCAGCACTTGCAGCTGCAAACCTGAAAGCCTGAGAAATCTTTCCCCCACCCTCCCTTCACAAACAGACCCAATAGTTTTTCTTTTAAGAGGAGACATCTCAAACTGTGACTCCTTATTTTTTGAAGGTTTCAGCAGAGGAGCCAGTGGAGCATAGCTACTTTTGCTGAGAACCAGCGCTCCCACAAGCCTGCCACACACTGCCCTGCTGGGGGCTAAAACTATGACATGGGGAAGGGTGAATTTACCATTTAAAAAGCTTGGGAAATTCATCCAAGGTATGTGTTTCCCCACTATTCATTTGCAGTTTTGCAGGGCTGGAAAGTCGGTGTGATATGTTTGCAGATGACACTAAGTTGGGTGGGAGTGTTGATCTGCATGAGGGCAGAGAAGCTCTGCAGAGGGACTGGGATAGATTGGATCCATGGGCCAATGTTAACAGCATGGGCTTCAACAAGGCCAAGTGCCAGGTCCTGCACTTGGGCCACAGCAACCCCATGGATGGCTACAGGCTTGGGGCAGTGTGGCTGGAGCTGCCTGGCAGAAAAGGACCTGGGGGTGCTGGGTGACAAGCGGCTGAACATGAGCCAGCAGTGTGCCCAGGTGGCCAAGAAGGCCAATGGCATCCTGGCTTGCATAAAAAATAATGTGACCAGCAGAAGTAGGGAGGTGATTGTCCCCCTGTACTCAGCACTGGTGAGGCCACCCCTTGAATATTGTGTCCAGTTCTGGGCACCTCAACACAAGAGAGATCTGGAGGGGCTGGAGTGAGTGCAGACGAGGGACACGGAGCTGGGGAAGGGCCTGGTGCATAAATCTTATGAGGAGCCATTGAGGGAGCTGGGACTGTTCAGTTTGAGGAAGAGGAGGCTGAGGGGAGACCTCATCACTCTCTTGAAATGCTTGAAAGGACATTGTAGAGAGGTTGGTGCTGGTCTCTTCTCACAGGCAATTAGCAACAGAATGAGAGGGAATGGCTTCAAGCTGCAGCAGGGTAGGGTTAGGCTGGACATTGGGAAAAAATTCTTCCCAGAAAGAGTGGTCAGTCAGTGGAATCAGCTGCCCAGGGAGGTGGTGGAGTCACCATCCTTGACTGTGTTTAAGAGTAGATTAGATGTGGTGTTGAGGGATCTGGTGTAAGGGAGAACTTTGTAGAGTGGGGCTGATGGTTGGACTCAATGATCCCAAGGGTCTCTTCCAATCAAAATGATTCTGTGATTCTATGATAGAGCCTCTGCTTAGCCAGGAGGGAAGATGACAAATCCCAAGTGGTAACAGCTTTTCTTGTTGAAACAGGCTTTTCCACTAACCACCGCTGTCGTTGCCACACTGGGCTCTCTCTATGGTTTTCTGTACTGTCTCATGTAACTTTTTCAATGGTCTGAGTACGACCACCCAGATTTAATGGCCACGGTGAAGGATTTGCCGGAAGCAGGTTGGAAATGAAGGTGATTGTCTGTGTTGAAAACGTACTGATGTCCTGTATCCATTCCAGATGAAAAAGAAATAAAATAAATAACTTTTAAAGAGAGATAATATGTCCTCTGAGATAAAATGGAGATTGATCAGAAGTACAGTGTGACAAGAGGAAGCTCAGTGTGACAGATAAAAGTTTACTCCAACAGTAGAACAGTACAGGAATGAATACAATTTTGTAGCTCAACAGTCCATGGCTCCTCAGGGAATCACTCACTGGAAGGTGACCAAGAAAACTAAGCCTGCTTTTGGCAGGCTAAGGTCAGAATAAAAGGTCTACACCTCTAGTAGAAAATGCTTAGGTATCTGCAAATCAAAGAGTTGAAAGCCACAACTGTAGACAGTTGAGGTCCAGGTCTGCTCTGCATGGGCCTGCCAGACCACTGTGATTTAGTGTCAAGAAACTCATGTTTGCTGTTATCTTCTGAGACACTTGCGCAAAGGGAAGGGCAGCCAGAGCTTGCAGGAGCGAGTCTGAAAAACCACCACTCTGTCCAGGGGACGGAGGTGGCACCAGTCAAATTCAACAGCTCCAGTCTCAACTTCAGCCACCATAACTGTCTCCATATTTGGCCAAAACAAAACAACTAAGACTGGTTATGAATGTAGCAGGAAGGAGCCCACAGAATGCTTCTCCTGATGAGATACACCAGGTCCTAGCAAGACACTTTCAGAGCACTGCAAAGGAGATGCACAGGTTGAAGCCAAGACCACCCATAGGAAAGTAGAGAACAACATACTAAGCACCAGACATTGAAGAGAGACAGAAAAAGGAAAACCTGTGGGCATCTGTGCCCTGCCTGGGCTTGCTGTCAGAAAAAGCAGTCACATGAGACAAGGCCTATTTTTCACAGAGTATGGAAGAGCAGGTGACTGCAGACCGGATGAGCCCTCAATAGGAAGGATTCCTTTTTGATCAGTGTCATTCTCCTCCCTCTAGACTAAATTACATAAAAGGGGGAGAGCCCAGCTTAAATAAGAGGCAGAAGTAAGCCCAGATGCTGAAAAGAGTAACAAAGAGTTTTTGTTCCAGTATCTTTTAAAACACATTTCTTAAGCTTATCTTTGTTCACTGTGGTTGCATTGTTACAGATTATTTTTTAAGCAGCCACACGGGTTTGGTTTTTTTTTATATAAAAATGAGCAATAAAAGACAACTTGGAGTAACCCTGTATAAAGCAAGGACTTCGTTCAGAGCAAGCCTACCTTCTTTCTTTGAGTAGGTGGAAAATAAAAATGCTAAACTTGCAAATGGTTTCACTTGTTGATTGAACGGGATAACGGGTTTTTTTGTAATAAAAGCTGCTTTAACTCAGCACATTAGCAATTCCTTGATTCACTTTCTTCAACAAATGTTCTTACTGCTGGTGGTGGTGATGACTGACATCTTTGCAAAGCACTCAAGCAGAAGAGATAACGAAACAATTTTCAAAGGAAAAACAAAGCTATCTAAACAGAGGAATACATGTATCTCATAATGATGCCCCCAGTAAAGACCTCCACAGTGTGATATGTATAGGGCAGCAGCTCCCTGCTGGAGACGGCACAAACCTCTGCACTGAGAAGTTACCTGCACCACGTACACAGAGGCTTGGTGAGTTTTCACAGACACACCCTTTGATCTCACACTGCTCCATCTATCTTCATCCAGTCTTTCACTTGTGCACTTCTGTAGACTAAGGCTACGAAGGCGCTGCCACCACAACGCACTTCAAACAAATCTAAAAGGGAATTGCACAGTGGTGAGTTCATAGCAGCACTTTGTGCATTACAACCCCCTAACATACTGTTCCAGTGACAAGACATTTTGATGGGCCTTTAGATCAAAAATATTCATAGAATCATAGAATCATTTTGGTTGGAAAAGACCCTTGAGATCATTGAGTCCAACCATCAGCCCCACTCTACAAAGTTCTCCCCTACACCAGATCCCCCAACACCACATCCAATCTACTCTTAAACACAGTCAGGGATGGTGACTCCACCACCTCCCTGGGCAGCCCATTGCAGGGTCTGACCACTCTTTCTGTGAAGAATTTTTTCCTAATATCCAGTCTAAACCTGCATCTTCAAAGACTTCTAAGTACCAATGTGTTACACTATGCTCAAAACTAGTGCTAACAGTGCAGTAACCATGGAGTCGTGTGCCCCAGAACGCAACAGGTAGACACAAGCCCAAAGCAAAACCCTCCCCACCACGTCACTGCTGTGTTTCAGAGGGGACAGTGACAGCCTGGCACTTTGCACAAAAGCTCTGTCAGTGATGCCTAGTGCTCTAAACAGGAATGGGTACTCCAACCTCAAAACACATAATAAGGTAATGGGAAAAGAAAATTAAAGAAGTCTTCAAGTTACCTGAAAGTTACTCCCTCTCTGACTGAAGTGACTCCTCACCAGCTTCTTCTGTTACTGCAGAGCAAACACTGTCTTCTTCAGATGTTCCCATTACGCAGCAACACTTATGACCCAGATGTCCTTATAACCGAAAGTCTTAAAACCAAGAGATTCAGACAAAGCTGAGAGGAGATTTTTCCTTTTCCTATACAACTAAAGCTGGTGATATATCATACATTTTAACTTAACTACATCAAACAATGTGTCTTAAGTGATATCCAGTATGTCTTAATGACCTTTTGATGGTTTTGATGTCAAGCAGGCCACATTAGAAAGACTAGCCTAACTCAAAATAGAGATGGGCTTCACACAGAGAACAAGGTCACAGACTAAAGAGGGACTATAAATTCAGGAGAAAAAAAAGAACATCATATTTTCTGCACTAGAGCTGGGAGAAATGGAGTCAGAAAATAAGCGCTTCACTTCCAAACTGAATTCTACTGTCGCTGGTACAGTAAAAAGAGCTATTACCCCATGTATCACTGCCACACGAGTCTGCAAATAAAGACAGGGGAATGCTTTCTCCTTCCAGCAGCCCCGCCAAGCAGTCTACAAGAAGCTGATGGAAGCTCCCTTCCCAAAATGTGCTCAGTGGTTTGAAAATGCACAACACCATATAACAGCCACTTATTTATGACCCAGGCTGCTGGTCTGTGTTGCTGTCTGTTCAGCTGTTTCACTTCTGTTCCAAAAGTCCTCTTCCAGTATGCAATACCTCTACAAGTCATTGTTAGTCTGTATTTAGGAAGCATCACGTGTCTCTGTATCATTCAAATACTTATATAAAATAATCATGTCTTCCTTTGATGATCCTGTTTGTTCACAGAGAATAAACCCGTTTCCAGGGATACAGGCAGAACAGCACAGGAGCGATGCCTGTTCCCCTGCACTCCGAGGTTCCTTCACTCATGGCTCTAAGAGTGCTTTTCACCAGAGCTTTAACTAAAAGCTCTCACTGCATTTCCTTGGGACAAGCTGAGTGTTTCTCCATCTTTATCTTCAGGTCATCTAATTTCTATTGTGTCCTATATATTTCCTAGCTCTAATTTACTGTGGAACCGGTCCCCAGTGAAACCTCTCAACCATGACTGCCAACAAACCTTTTTTCAGCCTATGTTGTTCCAGGTATCACGCTGCTGCCCACCCCCGCCAGCCCACCCCAATGCCATTTGGTGCTACCACCAGCAACTTCAGCACTGTCTCATCCAAACTTAAGTCTAGCAGTAGCTACACAAGCTTTGCATCGGTCTTGGGCTTTATTATCTTGTTGATTTGGTGCCAACTGCTTTTGAATCCCCAAGACAGTTGGGGAAAACCCTGTCATTTCAGTGCACAGCTCTTCCATTACTGCTGTCATGACTTACCCATCATCTGCTTAATACCTTTTTGGTAAAATACAACATTTAGATCAACAAGAACTGAAGACTGAGACACTGTCGCAGGGACCCCTGATGAAAGCAAACCAGCATGACTCACGTACTCTGCAGCCAGCCTTAATGCCAGCTTTTCATGGACACAGTGTACTCAGAGTTACACAGGGCCTCGGGCCAGCTGTGGCAGATGGGTTAAACTAGAGAAAAAGCAGAGGAATGGAAACAAAACTTACCAGCCATCTTCTCCTCTACAACCCAAGCTTCACCCAAGACCATGTTGAAGTTTCTCCTCTCTTTGACAAGGTCTGTCAAGTCACCACATCAATAAGCCATCTTTTATCTTTAATATCTGTCTAATTTGGTATTACAAGATTTCAATCTATACACATATACTATAGGTGTTGCATTCAGTAGATTTACAACTTAGGCAAAAATAGGTTATTAATAAATACCTGAGTTGCTGTTAAGTCATGTGGAATACATTGTCAAAGCACTCATTAAATGTATGAATTCCATATTCACAGCATTTTATAGTATGTATAACTCCCACTCACTTCTTTGAACTTAAATTGGGCTCAAACCAGACTCTCTCATCTAAAACCTTTGTTTTTTACAAGGCTCAAAACGAGAATAGTTGGATTTAAGCCCAAATCCCTAAGGTTAAGTTGCCCCTCCAATTTTTGACTGGATGCAAGAACAACACTAGGGCTTTTCCAGTCCCACATCTGCCCACCCTGATAAGCTTCCCAAAACCGAAGTGACACAACCCCCCATCCCAATATCTACTCAAGGCGGCAGCAGCTGAGGATGCTATGGGCATGCACAGATTCCTCCCTCCTAACCCCACCCCTTCACAGGGATGCCATAGAGCAAAGAGAAGACTCAAAACTTGGAACAATTGGACAAAAATGAAGAAGTGGTACCTGACTCCTGTCTTGCCATCCCTGGTACAGCAACAAAACTACATGTTCCAGCATACAAAGCCCATGCTCTTTCCTAGTAGTGCTTTTCCTTAATGATTCATCTCTACAAATGATAATGGAGCCAATTGCTCCAAAAGTATTCTGCAGCATGTAACAACAGTAGGTAAGCACAGGAAAAATTACCCAGTGCTTCAAACCAACCATTTGGCACTCTTTAAATCAGAAGAAAACCCGAATCCCCCCAGTGTCACTTGCACCAGGGAAGTCTCTTTGGCCAAACCATGGCAGCTGGCACATTCCATGCTTTGACACAGCACAGGATTCTCTTCACCCAAATGTGCAGGGCTCCAAAGGAGGAGACACACACCTTCAGGTCTTTCAGAGAGGAGGGAAGGTGTGAGTAGGTGTCGAGCACCCCCTTTACTGGCCACTGTATGACATCAGCCGAGGATCCCCTGGAGAAGAGGGTAACGGGGAAGGCGCAGACAATGCTGGTTTGAAAAGCAATTTAAAAATCTTTACACTTTTCAGTTCTCACCCACTAAGCCAGATACCTTGTGTATTCTATTGTAAGGTTAATTGCCTGCCACATGGCCACCGTGAAGACCCAGAGAGCAGAAATAATTTACCTATGAACTGATGTTTGTGTTCTTCAGCTGGCACCAGGGTCCTTTGCATTTATAAAAAGCATTCTTAAGACACCAATAGCTGCCCTTCAGCTTCAAGAACATAAACATGCCAAACCTTGCCATTAAGTCAAGCCAAGGTTTTTCAAGGATATAAGCAGGCAATGGCCTCATCTTCCAAGGTAGGCACAGGTTCTGGAGGGACACTGACACAAGCTTTCCAAAGGAAAGCCTGTCCCACCATCTGACAGATAGTGCAGGGAAGGATGGCAAGAGCCAGTTAGAATTTTGCACAACTGAATCCAAAGGCCAGTGAAGCCTGAGGAAAACACCAAAAAATGCTTAAAGTGAAATTGGAAGAAAAGAAAAACAAAAACCAAAAATGGTGCTGGCATTCCCCTCCTTGCTTTAATTTTGGTTCTTGAATTCCTTCAGTCATTTTTCCACCTGAAAACATCCCCCAAATCACATACCTGCTACTTACATTTGTATTAAGGCTAATTTACTGATGGGTGAGACTGATGGGTGAAGTGACTAATATCTTATGAGAGTCTCTGCATGACAAATCCTCCTCCATGTCCCCAGCCCCTGATTTACCAGGGAGAAGGCAAACACAGCCCTCCCACTGCCTCTTCCCAAATCCCACAGGGCCCTAGAGGAAGACAGGATAAAGGAGGAGTTTGCCTCAGTTGATGAGGACTGGATTACGGACCAGTTGAGCAGTTTAGACATCCATAAATGCACAGGTCCTGATGGGATGCACCCACGGGTGCTGAGGGAGCTGGCGGAAGTCATTGCTAGGCCACTCTCCATCACCTTTGGCAAGTCATGGGGAACGGGAGAGGTGCCTGAGGACTGGAGGAAAGCAAATGTCACTCCAGTCTTCAAAAAGGGCAAGAAGGAGGACCTGGGTAACTACAGACCGGTCAGCCTCACCTCTGTTCCTGGGAAGGTAATGGAACAACTTATCCTTGGCGCTGTCTCTAGGCATATCAAGGATAAGAAGGTCCTAAGAGGCAGCCAACATGGCTTCACCAAGGAGAAGTCATGCTTAACCAACTTGATTGCCTTCTATGAAGAAGTAACCAGGTGTATAGATAGCAGTGGATGTGGTGTACCTTGACTTCAGGAAAGCATTTGACACCGTCTCCCATAGCATCCTTGCAGCTAAACTGAGGAAGCGTGGCCTGAACGATAGGGTAGTGAGGTGGATTGTGAACTGGCTGAAGAATAGAAGCCAGAGAGTTGTGGTCAATAGGATGGAGTCTACTTGGAGGCCATATCTAGTGGAGTCCCTCAGGGATCAGTACTGGGACCATTACTATTCAATATATTCATCAATGACTTGGCTGAGGGAGTAGAGCGCACTATCAGCAAGTTTGCTGATGACACCAAACTGGGAGGAGTGGCTNTCCTTCTCTGGAGATATTAAAAAACCGCCTGGAGGCGTTCCTGTGTGACCTGCTCTAGGTGTTCCTGCTCTGTCAGGGGGTTGGACTAGATGATCTTTCAAGGTCCCTTCCAATCCCTGATATTCTGTGATTCTATGATTCTGTGACAAGCACACCTGAAGAACGAAGAGCTCAGTCTCAGGATTTTGTTACTTAGAGATGGCATCTTCCCTGCTGGGGACCAGACTACAGATGTGACCTAATGAAGACATTCACATTTGGGGAGAACAACAGCCTTACAAGTTTTATATTAATACCTACAGCAAACAGGTACACGTTACTCCATATTCTTACCTGAAAAGAGAAAAGTCAGTCATTAAATCAGTGAATTGTCAGAACTGGAGGATGATCTCTAGAGCTCACACAGTCCAACTCCCCTGCTAAGGTGGGGTTGCCCAGAGCACATCACTAAGAACTGCATCCAGGCACAGCTTGAAGGTCTCCAGAGAAGGGGACAAGGTTGAGTCTTGACCTCTAATCTGCATCCATCTCTGAAAACAGGTTCTTCTGCTCTTGAAGGACACAGTCTTTGAAGGAAGCCACCTCTGGCATCCACAGCCCCTCCACTGCATTCTTCTATGCCCTCTTCACAGTTATACGGCATCTTGTAGGCAGAGTCTCCATCCTCCACCTTCCCACCCACTTTGATAAACTCATCAGCATATAGCCATCGCCAAGAACTTCACACCTCTTAAGTGGGCTAATGGGAAATCTGGAGAAAACTAATGGAAAGAAGATATATATTCATCAACATAAGAGCAGGCTAATAAATATCTGAGCTGCTAATACAGATATTATACCACCATCAACCACTAAACCACAGAAAGCATTATTATTTGCTTTTTAAAGCAGAAAATGTACAAGAAATTCTCAAAAAGATGAGATATGACAAAAAGTTTTCCAAAACCATTTGCTACTCTTCCGTTTAATAACAGAATATGATTTGACTGACAAAAAATAATGAAGGTACTGTCAAGGAGGCTACTTGACAGTTGATTGATCATCTGTTAAAGGCAATCCACCCCCTGCTACCAAGGAGAAAGCTCAGACACACACAAAGTAGCAGTTACAAAGCCCAAAGTCTCATGATTGCCTGCATTAATGCTTTGGGTAAGCATTATCCTCAGCAGACTTTGTTGGATCTCTCAGTGAGAAAATACTGATAAAAACCTTTCTTGGTACAAGCCCTCACACCCTCCACCTCCTCTGGGACCTCTTCTGGAGTATTTCTCCTTTGAGCTGCATTGGAAGCAAGCCTTTTCTCCAGGGAAACAGAAAAGCTGGCAATGAGAAAAGCCAACATTGCTGAGATAAGTTGAAGTTCCTCAGCTGCCCACCACCCCAAACTCTTTTGCCGAGCACATCTTCTCCCAAGTCGCAGTACAAGGAGAAACACTGCTTTTTGTCTCTGTTGCATTGCCAGGTCTGATACATACACACTCCTTGTGCTACAATCAGTGGGACCCGCAGTACATTTTCTGGTACAGTGATGCTATCTTCCTTTCTTGTCACTTCATTAGCTGCACGGTGGCTTGCAAAACCCCCACGCAGGAGTATAGGGGCACAAAGGTTTCTGGCTGTTAGTGCCCAGGGATAAATGACTGTTCTATTCACTACAGCAAAAGCGGAGGGTTTCAGCAGATCTGCACTAACAGATGCACCAACATGCCTTAGATGCTGCTGAAAGTGAAATTATTCATCACCCCTCCTGGGCACGTCGTCAAGACAGGACCTTGCCCTGTGACAAAGATAAAGAGCTCATGAGATGAGGCTTAATTTGCTCATGGAAGAAATGTTACCTTCAAAACAAGGGAGATATTTCCAACATCCACTGCTACCACAGAAATGAAATCCAAAAGCAAGCATGCAGGACGAGGGGCAATGGCTTCAAGCTGGAGAAGAGCAGCTTTAGATTGGATATCAGGAATAGGTTCTTTACTCTGAGGGTGGTGGACCACTGGAAGAGGTTGCCCAGGGAGGTGGTTGAGGCCCCTTCCCTGGAGATCTTCAAGTGGAGGTTCAAGGAGGCCCTGGGCAACCTGGTCTAGTTGGAGGTGTCCCTGCTGACTGCAGGGAGGGTGCACTAGATGACCCTAGAGATCCCTTCCAGCCTGGAACATTCTATAATTCTATGATTCTATGAAAAGAAGAGCTGGCTCTCTCCTACCCACAAGGGTAAGGTAACAAAATCCTGACGGACCAAACTAGAGATTACCACTGTAGGGCTCACACTTGACACCCCAAACTCATGCAGCTGGCTTGGTGATGAGAGCCAGAAGATGGTTCAGAAGAAATGTCCCCTTTCCAAGTTGTGGTCCTGGCAGCAACACTCCTACACAAAAATGCCCACACCGTAAGATGCTGACAAAGGTTTGTATTAGCCACTTTGCAAGAGCCACGAAATAAGACCTGAAGTGACTACCATCTGTTGTACCTCCAACTTGTGCACTATTTTTACTTTATCTTAAACACATAGAATCATAGAATGGCTAGGGTTGGAAGGGACCTTAAAGATATGAACAGAGACACACAAATATTGTCTCCTTCTGTACTGAAAACAGCTCAGCAATGCACAAATGTGCCCGTATGAGGCACGCACTGATCCCTGTCATGAGGCCAGTGCACTCGCCCTCACCCGCCTGACACCCTGCCCTGGAACAAATGGAAAGGGACATCGGCTGCACAAGCAGCTCTTCCCCACCAGATGAGTCAGAGGAGCCCATCTGCTTAATAAACTATTTATGCTATAGCATAGCATTTCTCACATATGTTGGTGTCTTACTTTGTAATATTTTTAGCATTTCAAAGAGGGACAGGCTGCAGGTACCTTGCCATTTATTGCTGTAGCCGTGTGCCGGTTGCCTGGGAAACGTCCGGAGCGGGGAATTACATTGGCTATGTTGGCCAGAGTTTGCAAAGGAGATGAAAATCCTCTCATAACTCTGTTTAATATGCCAGAATATTAAAAGACCATTGTATACAAGAAGACAGTGTGAGATTACACCTGCTGTATCACCCATTACTGTTAACAGTTGGGTTGATGCCATCCACTGCCCTCACTGGCACAATTCTCCGCCTGACCAAGTAGGTCTGGCCAACAATAATAAAATCTGTCCCCTTTACATTGAATTTTATGGCAAAACTTAAAGAGCAAACAAGTCCTATATTTGCTCTCTCACCTGTTGCTGTCTTGCTGCAAGATGCACTGTGTCCAGCTGCCCGTGGGTAAACAACAGCGCAACTACTGGTTTGGACTTCATCTATGTGATTAATAACCATAAAAGCCACCCATCCTTTTGGTTATGGCATTTTTCTTTAAGAGAAATCAGAGCAAAGCATAGTGACAGATGGCAGATATTAAAACCCAGAGGTGCAGAACACTGTTAGCAACAAAATTCACAAGACTCATTTGTTAGAGCCCTTATACACCAGAGAACAGACAAGTTTGAGATGTTTCATGAGGGCTGAAGAATCCTGTTTTATAATAAAGTCAAAACAGGTGAGGAAGAACTCAAAAAAAAAATCTCTTTACCTAAGAGCTATGCCTTCCTTTATGCCATTTCTCCGAAAGACTTTTCCATGCAATTTTACTGCCAAAACAAACAAAAACATTATTCACGGAAGCTCAGCACTGCTTGGTTTCTTTCTGCAGATGTTTATAATCTTTCAGTGCAAACCAAAGTACACCTCTCAACATCTGGCTTACCTAGCTCCTTGAAAGGCTACTATTCATGAAAGCCCAGAATTGGATTACAGTAAATTACCAAGGGACAACAAAGAAGAGTAGAAAAATAAGAACCGAAAAGTGTATTGGTCACCTCTAAGCAGAAGACGGTAGAAGACACTAAAACCTGGCAGGTTCTTCCTTGTCTTATTTATCACATGCTGTGGTAACAAACGGTTTTTAAAAGGAAATGTAGTGGCTGAAATTCAAACAAAAAGTAGTGTCCCAGCAGGTCATGGCAAAAATTACTTGACTGCTAAAACCAGAGCAATCAAAACACTCGCTGTATGTTAATGTTATACATGCAAGAAAAACAACAGGGAAGAACAAAACTACCAGCACACACATTTTCACATTTTGAAGTGCACCAAACCCATGTCTAGACTTCATGAAATATCCCCAATCAGCCAGCAGCCTAGCAGCAGGAATTTAAGGCAACTTTAATGCAGAAGATTATGTGAATAATGGTTTAAAACTATCATCAAGCACGTTGAAAAAACAACTCTTCGTGTGATTATTTTAATGCTTGATATCTATTTTCCCAGTGCTCCAGACGCTCGTGTTCACACAGAAGCTCAGCACCACCCAAACCGCCCAGCCCCTTTCCAGAGCTCCTCTAACATCTTCCCTTCAATGAACTCCATCAGACCATTAGACTCAGCACTTTCCCTGTCCACCCACAGATCTATAAAGCCTTCACAAGCTTTGTATACATTATCCAATACTTAGAACAAATACTTTTCTTTCTTGAGGTTTATGCAACAGCTTCTACAGCACTCAATGAATGTTCTGCTCAGAGCTTTTTCCAGGGGCTCATGAAGAAGCCTTCAGCTACCCCTTCTTTTCAAGGTGATGCCAGGCAATTATCCTGCTGTATTTGATACACTTTAAGGGTAAAACATGCCCATAAATCGTCAGCCATTAATCCTGGTGTGGTATCCTTAAAAAGAGCCTTCAGATTTGTTTTTGCATTTGGGTGCTCACACCACAGACAGCTCTTCCCCTCCCTCCTCCTTTGCTCATCCTGTGTAGGACTAGCCTCCTACTCCCCCTCCCCAAAACAGCATAATAGAATTATTTAGGTTGGAAGAGACCCTTGGGATCATCGAGTCCAATCATCAGCCCCACTCTACAAAGTTCTCCCCTAATAGAATCATAGAATCATTTATGTTGGAAGAGACCATTGGGATCATCGAGAACAGGACAACCCAGACACAACCATTTACACCACACACAACTCCACTGCCTCCTCTTCTGAAGGTCCCATGTCCATGTGGTCAAACTGATGCTTCCTTCAGGCTTCCTACTCCTTCACTTTTTGCAAGAACATCTATTAATGGGTTTTGATTCAATGAAGACACAATCCAGACACTGGTTCATGCAATCCATGGAACAATCCTGGGCAGCCCACTACATTTCATGGCTCAGGATTTCACAAAAATGAATCCTGCGAGAACAACACTGTAGTAATACATAAAGTTTCTTTATAATGTTTGCAGTTTGCCATATCACTGTTAGAAGCAATTGCAAACACAAAGGACTGACTTACATTATGTGTAGCTGGACAAGGTGAAGCAGAGTCCAGGTAACAGGGATTTTTTCTGTTGCATCGCGGAGTTTTTACCCATTTTCAGCCACTGTTTTATTGTCATGCCTAACTCCTGGCCAGCCAGAAAAAGCGAACACTTCAAGCTTCATCTGAAAGCTTTATATTGTTTCACTTTAATTCACATCTAAAATGGAGTGAATTATGACATTTGCTCTTTGAAAAAGGAAAGACAAAACAATAAAAAATCCCATTGAGGGGAAAAAACTTGCCTACTGTGTTGGTTTTGGTTATTGAGTGTCTGTCCCAGGCTTGGATGTGCCTTGTACTCAGTGACAAGATACCTTAGCAAAGAGATCAGCTGATAGATACCACACAAACAACAGACAATTATCTTTTACAGTCTCTTCCTTTTAGAAGTTGTGATATCAAATCTTGAACTTCCTCCATGACACTTTGATCCCGCAGCATGTGCCAAGCTCACCACAGACTGCACTTGGTCTGTGACAAACTCCTCAGCCACACAGCTCAGAGGGAAAACAGCCCATCTATTCTGCCCCATCCACCAAATAAAACTATTATGAAGGCAAAGAGTGACAGAAAAGGAGAAAAGAAAGATGGCATCTGCAACATATCTCCCAGAGCAGAAGCACCATTAAAAATTCATTTTTCCCTTTTATCTTCCCTGACATCCAACAGAAGTGCTGGGAAGGTATTAAATCAGCCACGCTGGAGGCTTGAGAACTGAGGATATCGGAACTTGCTCTCTTGAGTAAGAAATGGGCTGTCTTTCCCTTGTGCTTTTAAATCCGATTTTAGAGAAATGGACAGTGGGTAGCCTGGACACTGCCAGAAAATCCTTTTGATAATACTGATGCCTGCAAGAACAAGCAAGCCTGCTTAACCTTTCTATCAAGCGCTGCTTGCAAGAACAAGAGTCAGAGAAGTAAACAGAAACTTGATGTTGCTGCAAAGCTTACCAGGACTTAAAGCCACATCCAAAACCCATCAGGGTTCAAAAGGCACAGCACATTTGTGTGCAAAAAAAACCCAGACAGAACAGTGTTACCCTTTTTGCTAAGGGACTACTGGTATTTCCCACAGCTGTTTTATCTGCTGTGTATAGTAGCCACTGTGAAACAAAGATCTGACAGGCACAATTCATCACACCAGCTAAAGAGATGGTGCCTTCCAAACATCTCATGTTTTCCTGGGCATGGTATTTGTAAATCAGCAAATTGGATTTGTCCCTTTGAATTTGCCCCGGCAGGAGCTAGGAATCAGGAGCACTGGTGGAAGGGCTGTTCACATGATGAGAGAAGAATCAATGTCTCATTAAAGGTCCCTCAGTATTTTTTTGAAATATGGATGGTGTTAACTCTCGTTTCTCTGCTGATGCAGAACTAATAATTGCTAAAGCTATTCAGCATTTCCTACACCACTTCTGCCAGCAGTTGTGAGGGACTAAGTGCTGTCCTCAGTGGTGGATATTGTCTGTGGAAATGTTCTCCTCAGCTACAGGTGGACGAGAAAGTCTCACATAGAAATTAGAACTTCCTCGGTTTCCTTCAGAAGATCTACATAAGGGGAAAAAAAGCCCTCCTGGAGTAGCACTGCTAATTAAATCCTGTGGAACTGAAGTTGCAGACTGCAGATGGCTATTCGCCTGAACTCCCAGACATCCCTGCACAGGAATAACACCCTGGAACAACTAAATTCTTCCAAAACACAGACTTGTATAGAAAAGCTAAACTTGTTCCTAAAGAATTGCTGGGTCATTTTAATGATGGGCCTTGCCAGTGCACACTGCACCAGAAACCTCCCCACACTGAAAGAAGTGGACCATTGCAGCCACAGGGCAAATGGCATCTGAGCCCAGACAGTTTTGTCACAAGCTTGCCACTGACATGCTGACATGCCAGCTCTGTTCAGACCAGCAAAAGTTCTAATAACCTGAAAGAGAAGGAAAAGAAAGTCTTCTAGAAAAGAAAGATGTGCTGTCTGATAGGTTTTAGAACAAAGAGAACAGAATAGTTAAAATTGTCTGTCATTTCTGCAGAGTACTCTGCTGTGCTTCAAGATGAAATTTCCCATGAAATGTTTTTCATGTGCTACAAGTTTTCATAAACAGAAATACTTCAGCACCTTTCTGATACTGAACATTTGGAAAACTGTCTCAAAACACTGTTTTTACTTGCCAGGATATCATAATTCAGACTGTGAAGTGACTTAAAGACACTGCCTTGAGGTGTTATTACATGTTTTCTGTTATTCTCCTCTGTGCTTCCTACAGCTGGCAAAATAATCCCAAACTAGTGTGTATAGCACTACAGAGCCCAAACCAGGGTCAAAACCACCTGCCAATTCAGGTGCCTGTGTCTCCCACATTTGACAGCTAGCCCCGTTCAGCTTGGGCGTCTCAAAGACGCTTACCCCATTCCTGCCATCTGGCTCACCTCCAAGTGCCTGGGAACAGATTCCCAAATTTAATCTTTGGTGGACAGTCTTCTGGAAGATAAGGGAAGTCTACAAAAAGCAGGGAGCAGAGTGAGCTTCAGATGAATTTAAGTGACAGTTGTGAAGCCCATGGTTTACAACTGACCCTGCGACAAAGAAGTAGAGCACAAACTATGGCGGTGGCATAGTTTGTGCTCTACTGTGCACTCTCCATGCTCTCTCTCCATGACTGCTTTCTGTCAACACAAACAGGCAGAGGGGAAAGGCAGACGAAACAAGACCCTCTTTCTTGCTATTGTAAGTGTCACCCCTTTTTAGTTCTAAAACAGGAAAGGAAAAAAGTTTGACAGAATGGATTTTTATCTTTCAAAGAGCTGTGTGTGATTTACCTCCACAGCTCCCGGGAGCATCGCCAGCACCCACACAGCTTAATCCCAGGGGACACCTGACAAAGAGACAATACAGCAGGATAATGGAGGAAAACTACCAAGTGCCTTCAGAGGAGAAGGAAAGGGATATCCTGCTCAAAAAATCGTTCACCCTGTAGTCCTGATTAATAAGTCTAAATTGCTTGTATTTTAATCAGCTGTGGTGTGCAAACAATTCATAGCATCATAGGATGGTTAGAGTTGTAAGGGACCTTAAAGATCATTATATTCCAAACCCCCTGCCCTGGGCAGGGACACCTCCCACCAGAACAGGTTGCTCAAAGCTCCATCCAGCCTGGCCTTGAACCCCTCCAGGGATGGGGCAGGCACAGCTTCTCTGGGCAATCTGGGACAGGGTCTCACCACCCTCACACCAAAGAATTTTTTTCTAGTATCTAATCTAAATCTCCCCTCCTCCAATTTAACACCATTACCCCTTGTCCTGTCTCCAGCTTTCCAGTCCCTCCTCAGTTCCCAGCAGAGGGGGATGATCACCTCCTGAGTCCTACTCCCCACACTGTTCCTGATGCAGGCCAGGATGCTGGTGGCCTTCTTGCCCACCTGGGCACACTGCTGGCTCATGCTCAGCCCACAGTCCACCAACACCCCCAGGGCCTTTTCTGCCAGGCAGCTCCAGCCACTCTGCCCCAGGCCTGTAGTGCTGCAGGGGCTTGGGGTGACCCGAGGGCAGGACCCGGCACTTGGCCTGGTTGAACCTCATCCCTCATCCCATTGACCTTGGCCCACCCATCCATCCTGTCCAGATCCCTCTGCAAAGCCTTTCTACCCTCCAGCAGGTCAACATCCCACCCAACCTGGTGTCATCTAAGATTTTACTGAGGGTGCACTCGATCTCCTCGTGCACACCATTGATAAAAATGTTAATGAGAACCAGCCACAATACTGAGCTCTGGGGGACACCACTTAGACTTTGCAATCAAAACTTCTTTCCCTGCCCTGGATGCTGTAGCTATTGCCTACAGCAAACATGAACCCCCTGAAGATGGATGTCCACGTAACAAGCCAAAAACAAATCAGTCATCTTTGGGAAAAAGAACTATTCCCACTGCAAAAGACGCACAAAGTCACTCCAGCAATTTCTGACCACAGAAGGGTTACAGGGTCTGTATCAACAAAGATGCAGGGACAAAAAAACTCTGATTAATTTTCCTTATGTGTGTTGATAAAGAAATGCAGTAGAATGAATCTTCGGTGCTCTTGTAAAACCACACAAAGTAGTGGCCAACAAGCAGGGCTAAACAAAACACACTGGTACCCACTAGAGGACTCTGGACCAGGGTATTAATGAAATGGTCAAGTTAACTGATTCTACCTGGGTTTAAAAGGCAGACCGTGTCTTCATCTGTGCTTAATTTCTACCAAGCAAACTGCAACAAGGTCTTAAGCTTGCACCTGGATTGATGTTTAATTGTAATGAGAGGAGCTTGTCGCAGTGCAAAGCTCTGGGGTTTTAAACCCGTAGTTTTATTTCTTGGAAATCACAGTAGGCAAAAATCAGATCAATTCTTGTGTGCTCAGGTGCTCCCATGACGAGGGAGCCCTATACATGTGAGTATTAGCATATTTTCAGAGCTCAGTGGTATTATAAACTTAACTGTGCATTTCACCAACTAGAAGAATGGCCACACTAGAAGCTGACATCTAATTTTCAGTTCTAGTCCCTGAACTTAAAATAACATTTGATCCCAATTTCAGTCACAGCAGTGGAAATCAGAATAATTCCGTTATTCTGGGATAAATAAATAAATAAATAAATAAATAAAACCCAGCATGTTTTTTTGCTCTGTAGCTTTACCTTCAAGAAGTAATTTTACATTCTTATTTTGCAATCAGCTAACAATTTCTATGCTATTCCATGGAAGAAAGATGTTTAACAAGGAACATACTTCAACTAAAATTAACAGCAGTGCTTGGGTAGTCTCAAACAATCTGGCAGCAGTTGCTATGTGTTACTACCTACAAAGCTGAAATCCTTTCTCTTCCGTGAAGTGCTAGCAGGAAGACTTCCCAAAGACAATCAGAAGGAACAGTGTGGTGGTGGGAAACAGAATATCTAAGTGTTGAATGCAAGGTTATGGAAAGCCCAGCAAAATGCAAACTACTTCAAGAATGACAATTAAACACCAGATTTTGGGTTGAGCACACTATGGGCTTGGCTTTTGCTGAGGGCTGGAAAGGCTGGGTATCAATTTTCACTGGACAGTGAAAATGAACTACAGAAGCAGCAGAATATTTGGGCTGGTTTGCCCCCACTAATGTACCACCTCAGCCCACCTGAGACTCCTGCTTTGTTCTATCAGCCCAACTCCTGCTAATACATTCAACACAAACAGAACTTTACTCTTACAGAGCTACAATAAACTGGAAAAAAAAAAAAACAAAAAAAAAAAAAAAACCACAAAAACAAAACACAAAAAGCAGAGGCAGAAGCTGAAACCAGCTTCCACCTTGACTAAAAAGTATTTCACTGGACGTCATACTTCCAAGGGAGATTTGCCCCCTTATGCAACCCCTCAAAAGATTAAAGAAAAAGAGAAGGGACTATTTGAATTTTATGCCTGTTTTCCATCGCACAACTGACAGAGGAGGCAGCAAGAGCCATGTTGGAAAAACACAGTAATCCAGTTCATGTCCACAAAATTAGAGGCTGTTAAAAATAAATCACCGACCCCTTACAAGTGGTGAAAAACGATCTATGTCTGTAAATGAAGGTGGAAAAGATGTCTTTCAAAGCCACTTAACAGTAATGGGTAAAAGCAGTGAAGGCCGTTAAATAGCAAAATGAAGGGAGAAAAAAATCATAATTAAGAACCCAATCATGTTTTAGCTCTCAGCAGAAATTTTGACTTCCAATTACTTCCTAAATGGCCTCTTTGAGCAAAGAAA
>VZTM01010297.1:61504-76971 GCA_013400555.1 Jacana jacana | reverse complement strand
AGTGAAACTCCGCAGAATCTGTTGTTTGCCCAAGATTTCACCTCTCCTGCAGACAGGCAAATTCGGGCTTTCTTTGTGTTTGCACAGATGGCAAATGATATACTGGCAACAGACAACTTTTCCTGTAACGCTCCATCACATGCCAGATAAAGAACAGTTTTGTTTAAAAAGAAATATTGTTATTTGTGCTCCTTGCTCTGCTGCTATGTTTTATTAAGAAATGATGCTGTTGTGATGTTTAACCAACAGCAGTGACTTCCCTCATCCACCAGCGGGGGGTGAAACCCATCACACACTGACAGGAGATGCTCTTTCTAGCAGGACGTTTTGACTAATTTACCAAAACACTGCATGAAATACTGCAAGCCATAAAAGAGAGGAAAATAAAAGCTGTCTGAGGAAGGACACTTCAAGCCCAGCCAAAAATAAAGCCCCCTAACTCCTGGCTATGGCAGGAGGGAAACTTTTGGGGACAACGTACTCAGTACCCTCTCAGATAGAGTTTGGACAGTGAGATTTCACCAAAATCACTCCTTTCTGTTAGAAACACATTGAGCTTGTTGATATTTTTGGCTTTTATTTCTTGTTTAACTCATATTTTCTTTCTTTTTAAACTCATAAAGTAGCATTGATTTAAGAAGAAATCACTGGAGAATTTTCCAAGGGCCTCTATAAAGTTCTACCCCACTTGAATCACAAGTGCCAATGATCTTTCTAGTGATGTTTTCCTATTATTCTGGGTGAAAGCAAAGGGAAGATAAAGCAAAGAAACAACAAAAGAAAGAAAGAAAAAAAAACCCAGAAAGCTGCTAAAAAAACCATTCAGAAGCTGCATTTCCTGATCCCTTCACCTCCTCACTGGAGGCACTGAGCAGCCTGTGCCACAGGATGGAAATGCCTCAACAGCAACTTTAACTGCTAGAGATGCCAAGAGTGACACGCACATGTGAACATATTTATATCAGGGCATTAAAAAAGAAAGGAATAACAAAAATCATGCAACACATTAAAAGTTGATTTACTGTGCTTTTAAAACAATTCAATGCACTCTGGGGGCTTGACTCATGGCTTTGGCAGTGATAGGCTGTTGGCTGGACAAGATGATCTTAAAGGTCCCTTCCAACCTCGACAATTCTGATTCTACATATGAACCAATCAGCAGAAGCCATTTTTTGCATTAGTTGGACATTTTTCTAGTAGCTGCTTGGTACTAAAAAAATATCCCGAACGGTCAAACCTGCTGGCTTGTGCAGTGATACTAGAGTGCTAGTAGTTTTCAAGCCAAGTTCCCAACTCAATCATCACAGCCATCTTTGGGAAAGCCCATACACAGCAAAAGGCTTAAAATCCCACACTGATCTGCTTTGAGCATCATTGGTACACACCAACCCGCTCCTGCACCATGGCCATAAGGCTTTGAAAGCTTCAGCACAGAAACTGGATGGCCAGCAGTTATTTAAACCCATGTGAGCCAGACATGGTTTCAGGATCCAAGTATTTATCTGCACACCCACTCCTCTGCAGAAGATGGAGCCCCACTGGAGTAAGTGCATGTAACTTATTAGGATGAAAATATTACCCAGTGAAAATGTTCACCTGGAGAACATATGGGAAGTCTGAAAAAAGCAGTCACATGAGCAGCATCTCCAGCAACCAACAGCCAACTACAACATTTCTACGTGTCTCCTTTACTTTGGATACACCTGAAATTTCTCAACTTCCCCTAGTTATGCTACAGTTATACAGTTAAGTATGAGATGGAGGTTAGTGTATTTTTTTGCAATACAGCTATTAGAAAAGCTTTAACAGCCTTCATTTTACATTAATTTAGTCAAAGAAGTGAATTACCTTGGAAGTCTCTAAGCAAAAATATACGTTCAATGGAATTTGTGGGT
Source organism: Jacana jacana (assembly GCA_013400555.1). Taxonomy (NCBI): domain Eukaryota; kingdom Metazoa; phylum Chordata; class Aves; order Charadriiformes; family Jacanidae; genus Jacana; species Jacana jacana. The sequence goes on along the minus strand of VZTM01010297.1, from coordinate 75,076 downwards.
TCATATCATATGAGTAAAGAACCCGTGAACTGAAAAATAAATCATGTTTCTCTTCACACTGCTCTACAGTTTTGGCACTAAATTGCTAATATGCTACTGTACTACTTCATTTTAAACCAGGGGGGAAAAGCACTATACTAGAAAAGCTTTCCAGAAAATCTCCTAAAGACACTTCAGGATTCTATAGAAACATCTCTCTCTTTTCTGCTTGTTTATTATTTATAGGTATGGAGAGGTTTTATCTCAGAACCATTAATGTACTATAGCTATTTTTCAGATTGAATTCTTGCTGAGATTTGGCCTGTTCTTGGTTCTTTGCCTGAAGGGGCATTGTAGAGAGGTTGGTGCTGGTCTCTTCTCACGGGCAATTAGCAATAGAACAAGCGGGAACAGCTTCAAGCTGCAGCAGGGTAGGGTTAGGCTTGACATTAGGAAAAAGTTCTTCACAGAAAGAGTGGTCAGAGCCTGGAATAGGCTGCCCAGGGAGGAGGTGGAGTCCCCATCCCTGACTGTGTTTAGGAGTAGATTGGATGTGGTGTTGGGGAATCTGGTGTAGGGGAGAACTTGTAGAGTAGGGCAGATGGTTGGACTGGATGATCCCAAGGGTCTCTTCCAGCCAAAATGATTCTGTGACTCTGTAAGTGCAGGGAAAGGAATTCAGAGAGTTTAAAAACAAAACAAAGCAAAACAGCTTTACTCTCATTTGCAGACAAATGGAGAAGATGACAAAGGTTTAGCTGCAGCAGAATTTCAAGACAAGAGACGAAAACAAAAAAAAACAGTATCTTTGCACTGACCCTTCAGAACATCAGTTCTGTGAAATAAACTGAGCTGACCGGGTTTGTTTCTTTCCAGGCTACACAGCACCTGTGACAACAACTCAGGTAGAAAAAAGTCGATCCATTTATCTCCAATGAACAGAAAACGCCATACGTTCCCATCTCCAGATTTGTTCACAAAGAACGTTCACAAAGAACATCTTCCTTGGTCAAAAGGATCAAATAACTCTATGGTTGCATCAGATAGTTAATGTATAAATAGCTACAATGATTTCACATTGCAGGTGTTTTTCCTGGGTAGACTATAGAAGTAGATATGGTTTTACACAAATCTATAGTTAAAATGCTAAGGAGTACATCCCGTAGAGATGCTGCTGATTCAGCTCGTTAATAAATCCTACATTCCCAATTTATCTTTAATTCAGCCTGTCACTCTTATTATGCATATCATCCCTGATTTCATCTATAGCCTACTTCTTGTAAAAACAGATGCCTGGAACATACATGTAATGTTTTAAACAGGGGAGTATTTTAAATAAAGAAATGTGAACATCAAGAACAGAAATAGCCCATCAGACTAAATGTGAACAGAGGTAACAACACAGAATGTGCAAACCTTAACCTCAAGAATACTGAAGTGCTCAGCTCTCCTCTTTGCTTTGCCAAACAATCTTAGGTATGTGAAAAAGAGACACTTGGAAAGCAGGAGGGTGTTGCAGTCACTCATAGCAGTGTCAGCATGGGCTACGCCTGACACGAATGGGGACACTCCCTTCAATTTCAGGGGGTCCGTGGCAAACGACTGCGCTCAGAAACCAGCCCACGAGCTCACCATCTTCAACAGATCCACGGCTCCTGCATCCCCTGGACCAGGCAATGATTTCTCCTGCTTCAGCCACAAGCTTTGTCTGAATTGTCATGACCAGCCCCAGACACATCATCTGTTCTGTTCGCAAGAACGAATTAGAGATACAAAAACATTTCACGGCATAAAAAGCGTACTCTTCTCAGGCTCCTTGTCAGGTTTATTTTTCCTACCTTCAGACAAAAGTTAAGAATCCTCTTTAAAATATTTTAAAACAAAAGCAAAAAATTAGAAATGGGAAAAGAAATCTTTCTCTCCTGGATGTAGGTGATCAGAATGTGTTGTAATGACAGATTCCTGCAACTCTCGCTACCCATATGCTCAGGACTACTTGAAAAAGGAGAACAGTTACAGTAAAAGCTGTAATTTTTGTTACAGAAACTTCACAACTATACAACAGAAAATTGTCCTTCTATAGCTTATTTTGTGCCAAATTCACACACCTGAAAGCAAGTACCCTCTCTGTATGTCCCCATAAGGACCGGGGATTGAAGAGAGACAGGAAGGGAGAACACCAGGCACGTTGGTCACCCTTTTTCAATGACACCCCAACTTTTTAGGAAAGGGGAGATGTAACAAGAGGCAGACACCTACAGAGAAGTGTACAGCCAGGAGGACATCCCTAGTCTCAAGTAAAATATTGTGAGATCCTATCAAGTAAAGGTGACATCCAATCACCAGAAGGACTCTTACACATCCAGTACAAACCCTGGGTTGGGTTGATGTTACATCTTCTCAGGGGGTTCGCAGTGGTCAGAAACAAACCATATTCTGCTTTAAAGGTGATTTTCCAAAACCTACACACTTGCCCAACTAATTAAACAGAACCAAACAGAGACACCAGTGGGAACTGGCAAAGTGGAATATTTTTCTCCCTCTGCTTTTTTTGCTGACAAAACCAAAACAGTGAAAAAACTCTTTAGAGAACAGTTTAAGAGGGGTCAACAAATACCAGCTGCCGATGAAGTATGCTGCTTTAGCTGTCTCATGGCCTTGTGTTCAAGGACCAGGATGACTGCAAACACCTCCTGCATGCACACTGAGGGGAACATTCGCAGCCATAGGACAGACAAGCTGAGGTGACAGCAACTTCCTTGAGCATAGGCACAACAGCATAAAGATATTACTCAAAACAAGAAGGAATGAAATAAAAGTGTATTTTTTCAGATTAAAAATCACAAGGAAGCGTCTGCAATAGCCTGTTTGACAGTAAGGACAGAGCAAAGCCTGCTGCCTTTGATTCCTTTGAATTTAAAGGAACAAGTTGACAGGTCTGAAAGCAGATGGCAAGTCCTGGGCAGTCAGTAAATACTGCAAAAGGGGAAGACAGAGTCACATGCAGAAGCATGGAGGAGTATCAGAAAACAGTATTTTTTTCTCTGAAACATCAGCTTCTCCAGTCCCCTCTCCCTGCTAGCCTGGACCACCTTTGGAAGAGGAAAATGAAGGGTGAGCAAGCATGGAATGTAAGGACATCGGATGGCCCCAAGAGGAAGAGACCACAGTCTCCCAACAGCCTCAGCTCGTCTCTTGCTCAGAGACAAAGAAAAATACTCTTCCTTCACCAGGACCCTTCTCTCCTTTGAGGACCACATAAAAGCAACTGGCTTCTGCATTATGTGATTTGGTTTCCACTTTCCTCCAGAGAAAAAAGTGAAGCAAAACTTTTTCTCCAGAACCTCATGAAAGCTAATATATATTTGACCTTCATGTCTAATCCCTTATAGGCTCACCTTCCTCACATAACAGAAGCTGAGATAACTTGAGCTGCAAAACAATCCTGAACTAGAAATCCATACAGTTTAAAAAGCTCTGGTGGGGAAAAAAGGCTCCTAGATCCTCTAAGATGTGCAACTAGAAGCCATCTACAATCATAAAACCCTTAAGACCTCTGAAAATGTGATGTCAGGAAAGCATGAAGTCACAGAGCTCACTTTGCAGAGCCAGCAATGCTCACCAATGGCAAATACCACTCCTAAACTCCTGCCTCAGTAGTTGCTTCAGCAAACTCATTTTGCTACCTCCTCTTTCCAACACCTTTCTCCAAAGAATTCCAATTCTCATGTTATGTCATTTGATCAGTCATTTAATTGGATGAACGGAATACTTCTATAACAAGGAACACAAACTTTGCCTTTGCCCACAGAGCTGGTGTGGGTACAAGTGCAGGTAAATGTACAGGGTCTTTGCCTGGGAGGCCACCAAAGCCACAAAGACATTGCCTAGTTTTCCTTTTTTTTTTTTTTAAAAAAAAAAGCATCACATGATAGTGTATGCAAAGTGGTAGAAATGATTACTAGTTTATTATTTTAAAACAAAACATTTATTACTGGAGGGGTTTATTTTGTTTTTGTAACTGAGAAAAAAAGCTATTGTTTCTATTGAAAGAAGGAAAATAAAGTGCCAATGTCAGATCAACATTACTGAAGGCTTTCTCTGGATTTCTGGGGAATAAAGCTTTTACCTAGTTCATATAAAGAGCTTAATTTTTTTCTTTTTTAATCTGCCTCAAACTTATATTATTGTGTTACTGCTTGGCACAACACAGACAAACAGACTTGCCAAAGGGATATATTTCTGTGTGAACACTTGATCACTGTACAGGCAGGAGATTTGATTACTTCCTCCCTGGGATGCATTGTACATTTAGATACCTTTCTATGGCTAAGGATTGGCTTATTTAATTTCCTTGATGAATAAATGTATTTAATATAGGTGAAAGTGTTACCTGAAACAAGAGCTCGGGAAACCAGGAGCAGTTCAGAGAGCAGACCTTGCTTTGTTCCATTTCGGGTGCTGGGTGGAAATCCACAATTCTCACACACCTTACCAGGGACATTCACTCATTATCTATACACAAAAGACCCTCATTATTCCACCTGCCCCATCCACAACTCACCTGGGCTGACTTACTCATCAGGATGACCCCACAGCCCTGTTGCACATGAACATTACATTTTGTAGCATCTGCAAAACGCTCCTGCGCAGGCGTGAGCTCCTCGGTGGCCGTTTGGGTAGGGACACCCTTCTACATGTTATCTTTAAGGTACTGAGTCATCTCAGGACAGAAAAAACTTACTGCACGTTTGCCAGCTTCTTGAGGATGATCAGGATGTTCCTTGAAGTAGCCACAGCTCTGTCCTACTTAGTAGAGGAGCATGTACTTTGCCAGGTGAGAAAGCCTTGAAAGGAGTGACTACTTCTTGCTAGCGCAGCCTTAGCGCTATCAGCTCGGTGAGTAACTATCTTCTCACACAGTAAGAAGCTCAGTAATTAACTATTTTCTCACACAGTAAGGTCAGTAGGAAGCAAACACCATTTCGGTAGCATATGATTATAAACAAAGCAGAGGCCTGTCCTTGGTAATAGAAGGAAGCATCCCAGAACCAGAGCTCTGCTGTTATCTGCTCCATACATACACATGCCACAGAGGTACTAGCCCACAGACTTCCCTTGGGAACCAGGGAAAGGGATGGAGAAGTGGTCAGTCACTGGAATCAGCTGCCCAGGGAGGTGGTGGAGTCACCATCCCTGACTGTGTTTAAGAGTAGATTAGATGTGGTGTTGGGGGATCTGGTGTAGGGGAGAATGTTGTAGAGTAGGGCTGATGGTTGGACTCGGTGATCCTGAGGGTCTCTTCCAACAAAAATGATTCTATGATTCTATGACTATACAAACTTTTACTGGAAAAGAAATGGGAAAGGGTCAAAGATGATTTTTGCAAAGTCATGTTTGCTTGTTCAAAAATTAAACAGGCAGTCTTTAAAACTGAGAAGATTTCATGTAAACAACACTATCTGGGATCCAGAATGTTTTTTATCCAGCTTCTTCTTTTCTCTAAAGTGGTTTTCAAGCAACACCAAAGCAGCAGAGCCAACCAAAATGCATTACAATATTAATATTTCATGCCAGAGCTCATCCTACAGGTGCTTCCAGCAGAGACGGCTGGAGAGAGACAGTCCCGTGGATGAGGAGCTTGGGCAGTGGGCTTTGACATGTCGCACTGCACGTGGGCATTGCTAGGAGACTCAGTCCTGGAGGGAGCAAAGAAACTCCTTTATATCAACGACTGCAATAAATCTATCTCTCACTAGAGCAAAGCCCAGGCAGATGAAGCTGCTCATCCTTCCCAAGGTCACCCAGAGCAAGGAGAGGGGGCAAGAGCTGTAGACTCTGGGTCTCTGTAGGAACAGATGTCAATTCACATACACACCTAAACTTATATGTACAGACTATAGCCAAATAAATGACTAGGGCTGTTCTCACTACCAAATCTAGTAATACAGTACAATTTATGGATAAATTTTCCCAGTATATGCCTGTGCCAGGACACATTCACAGCAATACTGCTTTAGGGTGGACAAGCAGCCCACAGCAAAATAAAGATGATTCTCCCTGTCTGTGAATTTGCAGCGCTAAAATAGCATATAAAGCATGTTTTCTTCAGAACATCTGAATTCTTGCACGGCAATCTCATACGGTATCTGTTGCATGCAGAGCTTTATCCATACTGGAGAAGAGCAGGTGTTCTCCATGAAAGACGGGACTTTCAGTAGAAATCCTAGGTTCAGTGTGACGTTAGAACTGTAGGGGGGCTAACACCCAGCTCCCACACATCACACCCCCATGAGTTACACCTAATTATATCTGTGAACAAGATTTATAAACATCACAAGAATTTTTACTGAAAAGGCACAGACAAGGAGATTTTAAGCTAAATTAGTGTATGAATGCTCACAAACACTGTAGTAGATAGCTTATGTATACACACAGATCAGTCACCGCCAAAGATGCAACTCTGCACCACACAGAGGCCAAAGCAAGAAGTGAGTATTTTTGGAAAAAGGGAGAGAGAGACTCCAGACAAAGCCCTGACATCACCTATCTTCTCTGCGTTGAAGCAGCTGGGTGGGTGCAAAGTTACACAAGACTCCAAGCTACGTTCCCTCTGTGTATCCACGAATTCCTAATGCTCAATGGGGAAAAGGTAAACCTCTTTTCCCCTTGCAGTTACTGCGCAAGTACCTCACATCAACAGCCAGTCTGATGTCTGTAAGTCCTTCCACTACTTAAGTGCCTGCACTTAAATATCTGATGCTTGAAGAGCAGGTAGGCAGCAGAGTAGACTGAAAGAGAAAGCCAAATCAGAGTGGCAAAGGGACAACAAGAATAACACCAGCTCATTTCTCTTTGAAGATGAGGCCACATCAAGCAAAAGATGAAAATAAGTTTTATAACAGCAGTCATTATCATTACTAGTCCATGAAATTTTATTTGGTGAGACAAAAAAAAAATAGAGATGTTCTCAGACAATAGAAAAAACTTAATTTTTTAATGAGCTTTTCCTTCCTCCCGTTGCTGAATGGGCTTCCAAGGAAACAGTGAAGCTGTTTTCTCCACCCAGTGAAGCAATGCAAATGAGTGACAGAGTAGCCCTCCCGATGACAGATGGTATCAACATCTTCATCCTGTCACAGAGGCCAAGTACACACTGGAAAGGGTGCTGAAGAGCCCATTAACAGACGGCATCTTAACAGTTGGAGCAAGAGGCATCTAAATTAGACCCAGACTGGAATCAAAAACATGTCACGTTACCAACAGTAGCAGCACAGCAAAAATATTGTGCTACGATTTCCAGTGAAAGAAGCACGCTCCTGTCTGCAGGGACACCCAGGAATAAAGGCACAGCTTCGAGCAATTCCACTGTCCCCTTCTCCTGCTGGGCAGGGAGTTGAAAACAGCGTACATTCATTTTTGCTCAGATAAATGCACTGTAGAATTTCTTTGGGGGTGTGTATGTATATATATTTGTGTGTGCACATATATATATGTTAAGCATTCAGAAGGTCTGAGGGCCAAGGTGTCAGAAAACTTTTCCTCCACTGGCTCATCTGTCCTGCTACAAAGCAGTTTTCGGCACAACTCCAGATTAAATACAAAGCAGCGTCAGTAAAATTCACTCTACATCCATGCCAGAAGGCTGCTGTGGAGGACTTACAGGAAACAGCACACCCAAGGAGCAAAAACCATCTGCCTGCTTTTTAAACCCCAGCCAGCAACTAAGCACAAGACAGCCTCTGGCTCACTCCTCATTGTGGGATGGAAGTGGGAATCGGGGCTGAGATGAAGAGACTGTACTACGTAGAAGAAAAGCCACACAGAAAGAAAAAGTATTCATTCCCTGCTTCCCATGGGCAGGCAGGTGCTCAGACATATCCAGGAGAGCAGGGCTCCATCTCAGGTAGCAGCTACTTGGGAAGACAAACCCAATCACCTCACAAGGTTGGAAAGGACCTGCGAGATCACCAAGTCTGACCACACACACACAGAAACCCCTACAGTCTCAGCCACTAGAGCAGGCCCTGAAGTGCCACATCTACAGGGCTCTGAAATCCCTCCAGGGATGGGGACTCAACCCCCTCCCTGGGCAGGCTCTTCCAGTGCCTGACCACTCCTGCAGTCAACTCATTCTTCCTGAGATCTAACCTGAACCTCCCCTGCCCCAACTCCATTTCCTCTGTTCCTGTCATTATTCCCTTGGGAGAAGAGGCCAACACCCACCTCTCTACACCCTCCTGTCGGAGCTGGAGAGGGCAAGGAGATCTCCCCTCAGCCTCCTCTTCTCCAAACTCAACATGATGTCCCATGACGTGGAATATCCCATTGGCCAGTTGGGGTCAGTTGTCTCAGCTGTGTCCCCTCCCAACTCTTTGTGCCCCTCCCCCCCACCAGTGGGCTGGGGTGAGAAGCTTTAATAAGGCCTCCACTTTGCCTAAGCACTGCTTGGCAATAACAAAAATGTTCCTGTGTTACCAACAATCCAAAACACAGGCCCATACCAAGCACTACACAGAAAATTAATTCTCTTGGACAAACTCGGCGCGGTCACCACACACATCCCTTATACCCCACACTATCAACTTTGACACAGGAAGAGCCATTCAGAAAACACAACCTGTAGTACACTACAAAGCCTGCCAATACTAGTCCACAGCTAAAGTCCAACAAGCTCAGGAGCCACACCCTCCATAGGAATATAAAAGCTCCTCTACTCATCTCAACTGCCCTGACTCCAAAAATAAAAACAGTAACAACCCTCCCCAGCCTCTGATCCCTGCACAGCAATTGCAGTTTCAAATACTTTGCTCAATAAATTAAAGCAAGTTCTGGCTGAATGAGACAGCCAAGTTAAAGGAAGATGAAAAACAAAAAAAGCTGCTCAGTGATGCAGCTAAGAGTTGTATTTTTCCTAGTATACTCATAATTCAGTAATCACACCGCACAATTAGACAGACTTCAGGGATGTAAACTCTTCACCTCACATCCCAGCTAACTTTTCCTACAGGGGAGTGCTTGGAAAAATTAATGCAGATCAATACTGAAGAGTTATTTATCCTACAGTGTCTGCACAACCTCTTCAGACCAGCAAGGCCTTCATGTGGCTTGATTCCTTGGCATTGCAAGTGACTACCANTATGATTCTGTGACTCACTCCGAACTGAGCCAGGGAGACTTTAAATCCAGACAAGAATATCCCTGCAGGGGTGTAACTCACCATTCACCCCCTTTCCACTGGGATTAGCCCTCCTGGACATTTCCACACAGCACATGTGTGGCTTGAGAATCTCTACCTGGTGTTGCAAAGTACTTTGCCTGTCATTTGATGACATCATCTGACATAACACTGCTGACATTTTAAATTACATCACCCTGTATTTTGTCCTTACCAAGCACTCAGCTATAAATTTGACACTGTGGGCTTAAAATCTTCCTATTGACTCTGCACCAGCAAAGGGGTAAGGACAGAAAAGTTACTGTGAATGGAAGGTGAGGAAAAGGGTAGTGTTTTTGCCCCAACCAGCTTTAGTAGGGTCAAACCAGCACTGCCCTGGACTAGAATTTAGAAAAAGAGCGGGTAAGGAGGATGAGATGCTCAGGCACCTCTTCCTTCACCAAAGCAAGGGCAGAAGAGAGAAACAAGGGTGAAAGAAAGGACTTTGTCTTTAGACAATACAAATTAAACAATACGAAGAAATTGGAAGGGACATTAAGGATCATCTAGTCCCAAATCCCCTGCCCAGGGGGATTGGACTGGATGAGCTTTCAAGGTCCCTTCCAGTCCCTGAGATTCTGTGTCTGTGTCTGTCAGTGTTGTGGTGCCCTCTCGGCACAGCCAGCAGCTCCTGGCCATGGCTGGCAATGTGAAAAGTGCAACAGCATATTTACACCAATGGTGATGGCATGGCCATGACCTTTGTGGCACAAAGTTTAAGAAGACCAAGGCTTGTTTTACCAGAGTGTCATAGAACGGTTAGAGTGTGAAGGGACCTTCAAGATCATGGAGTTCCGACCCTTCTGCCCTGGGCAGGGACACCTCCCACTAGAGCAGGTTGCTCAAAGCCCCCTCCATCCTGTCCTTGAACCCCTCCGGGGATGGGGCAGCCACAGCTTCTCTGGGCAACCTGGGCCAGCGCCTCACCACCCTCAGAGTAAAGAATTTATTTCTAATATCTNCTCAACACCCCCAGGTCCTTCTCCCCAGGGCTGCTCTCAATCCATTCTCCACCCAGCCTCTGTTTGTGCGTGGGATTGCCCCCAACCCACATGCTGACCTTGCACTTGGCTTGTTGAACTTCATAAGGTTTGCATGGGTCCAACTCTAAAGCCTGTCCAGGTCCCTCTGGAGAGGTAATTCTTCCCTCCAGCCTGTCAACCACACCACACAGCTTGGTGTCATCAGCAAACTTGATGAGGGTGTACTCAATCCCATTGTCCATGTCACCAACAAAGATGTTGAACAGTACTGGTCCCAGTACAGGTCTATAGTTCACCAGGTCCTCCTTTTTTCCCCATTTTGAAAATGGTGGTTATGTTGATTCCTCTTTTCCAGTCAGCGGAAACTTCACCAGATTGCGACGACTTTTCAAATATAATGGAAAAAAGCTTAGCAACTTAATCCACCAGTTCCATCAGGACCCGTGGATGGATTTCATCAGGTCCCACAGACTTGTGTACCTTCAGATTCCTTAGACTATCTTGTACTTGATCTTCAGCTACAGCGGGTGGTTCTCCATTCTACTAGTCCCTGCTTTTGTCTTCTGAGATGGGCAGTGACTAGAGTGCTTGCCTGTGAAGACTGAGGCAAAAAAGTCATTGAGTGCCTCAGTGTTCTCCATATCCCAAGAGACCAGGTCTCCTGTTTCCTTCCAGGAAGGGCTCACATCTTTCCAAGTCTTCCTTTATCACTGACATACAAGCTTTTCTTGTTGCCCTTGATGTCCGTAGCCACAATTCTATCTGGGCACGAGTTTTCCTAACCTGATCGAGCCCTGGCTGCTCAGTTTCTCTGTACTCCTCCCCAGTCTACCTGTCCTTGCTTCTATCTCCTGCAGGCCTCCCTTTTGCTTTGTGTCCAGGAGCTTCTTGTTCATCCATGCAGGCCTCCTGGCTTTTTTGCCCGACTTTTTCATTGTTGGGGTGTATTACTTGATCCTTGAATATTAACCCATTTCCTTGGGCCACTCTTTCCTCCAGTGCTTTGTTCCATTCAATTCTACCAAGCGGATCCCTCAAGAGGCCAAAGTCTGCTCTCCTGAAGTCTAAGTAAGTGAGCTTACTGCACACCTCCTTTGCTGCCCTAAGGATCTTGAACGCTACCATTTCATCATCACTGCAGCCAAGGCTGCCCTTGAGCTCCACATTCCTCACTCGCCCCTCCTCAATAAGGATGAGGTCCAGCATAGCTTCTCTCCTCATTGGCTCCTCTACAACTTGGAGAAGGAAGCTGTTCATTCCACAAATCTTCCCGGATTATTGAGTGGGAATATCCCACCCACTTATTGAGTGTGTTATCCCTCCAACAGATACTAGGCTGGCTGAAGTCCTCCATGAGGACCAGGGCTTGCAACTGCAAAGCCGCTCCCCTCTGTATATAAAGGGCCTCATCCACTCGGTCATCCTGGTCAGGTGGCCTGTAGCAGACCCCCAACATAATGACACCTGCCCCTGCATTCCCCTTAATCCTGACCCATAAGCTCTCATTCAGCAGGCCTGGTGCCATGTCCCATTCACAAAAAAACCTCAAAATTATGGCAGTGACACCAGTGACACAGAGCCATATATTAACAGACTGAGCACATCTATTTCTTTCACTGACACTGCCTGCAACTGGAAGGAGAGAAGAAAGAACAGCCTGCACCCCAGATTCCCTCACCAACCATCTCAAGGCCCTGAAGTCTCTTAATCAATCTTGGACTACATTGTGACCTCATCGCCACCCATATGGAAGAGCAGCACTGGGTAATAGTCCAAGGGCAGTAGACACACCACCATGGGTAAATCTTAGCTAAAAACTAAACAAAAGAGTTTGACTAAGTAAACTTGAAGCAAGTGCTCCAAGTCGTAAGGTAGCCCTCCTGCTAAAATCTTGTCCAAGTATATTGCACTTCCTAACCAACGGGGGAATCTGGACATTGCCTCTGTACAACTATAATCCTTTACGTCTCTGTGGCTTTCCCTTTGCCATTTCTTGCACAAATTCCTTTCAGAAATATTATCTTCCCGAGCATTAGGAAAATGGTTAAGTCCTTCTGTAACAAAACAGCAAGGGGAAATGCCCTGTAATGGTTATTTCCAAAGTAAGGTTTGTATTTACATCAAAATTGAGGCCAAAGGCATGTAACACCTCTAAATAAGTGTTCAGCATGTGTGAAGCAGTGTGAAGAATTCTCAACATATGCAACCTTCACTGCCAAAAGCCAGTGTGTGATTTGCTATGCTTCTGTTTTTCTTCCCTAAAACAAATTACTGCTACTAGGCAGGAACATTATCTTTCAGCATCTTGCCATTTGCTGTTTCCTTATTAGCATTCAAGTCCATAGGAGCATGATGAAATTTTTAACAGTGCAATCAATGTTCTTTGGTCAAACTCTTGCATAGTCAAGGCCAAAATACCAACAGACTCAAATTTCTCCCTCTTGCTTTAGTCCCAGTCTAACAGAACCACTACATTATTTTCATTATGAAAAAAATTAAGAGTCTACAGAGATAGTAATACTGAAGTGCTTTACCTACACTGCAGAACAGATGTAACTACATAATTCTCTCAGATGTCAAAGTATCCTCATAATGCACTCAAATGAAAAATGAAGGTCATCACATCCTGGTGACTTTTTAACCAACTGAACCAACACTTAAAGGCTAAGTGTTCAACATTAAAAATAAAACATAGTAAAGGACACAGAGGCTTTCAGTATATGAAAGATGTATGCAACTAGAGACATTTGAAACTGGAATTATACAGTAGATTCCTATACAACATGGTCTCCTTTGCGATGGAGACCAGATTCAGGACAGGTAAGACTGCACTGGGGAAGGGATCTGGAGCAAGAAAGGCCAAGAAAAAACCCTTTCAAATGCTTTTTGAAGCCGCGAAAAGCCCTGTGCTTGCGCAGGGCGCTGTCAGCTGGTGGGTGGGCTGCTGAGTGAGCTTGGGTGAGCCAGTACCTCCTGTGATGATAAGAAGCCTCCAGGAGGACAGGGCCTAGTCCCTGACCACACAGTCATGAGCAAGGAACCAGTGCACGAGTGTGACCAGAGTGTAAGGTAAGTTCAGCCCCCTAAGTGGTCTGGGGACTAGGTTGCCCATCCCAGCTGACCCGTGAGTTGCAAGGTGTCAGTTGCTGGTGGACATCCAGCCATGGTTGCCACCCGGTCGAAGGTGGTCGCTCAAAAAGCTGTGGGCGCTCAGACAGAGGCCCCATGAAAACGTGTGGGCGTCCTGGCCTCTGGCTGCAGAGAGTGCCAGAGCCTGGCACTTGCCATGGAGGGTGGCAGAGACAGTGTCTGTGTCAGATGTGACCAGGTGAATGACCTGCTCAGCCAGGTGGCTGAGCTGAAGGACGAAGTGGAGAGGTGGAGGAGTATCAG
>VZTM01010297.1:0-61182 GCA_013400555.1 Jacana jacana | reverse complement strand
TTTTTGATCCTAGGCTGTCATCCGAGATGCCTGGCCTGCTGGTGGCAGGTGGGATGCGCCTGTCCCAGAGGGGGAATAGCATTGTGGAGCAGGAGTTAGCAGAGCTCATTGGCAGGGCTTTAAACTAGATATGAGGGGGGAAGGGGACATGACTGGGCCTGTCGGGATTAACCCCAAGTGAATTGTGCCACAGCTTGAGGGATGGAGGACTACTGAGGACTCTTGCTCTGCCATTTCATCAGGGAGAAGGGACAGATGTCTAGAAACAAGGGAAGCACCTGTGAAGGGTCTGGTAGGAAATGGGCCCCACATTTACAAAAAAGTATTGGAATCTGAATCATGTGTACCAATGCACGCAGTATGAGCAACAAACAGGGGGAGTGGCTATCACAGAAATGTGGTGGGATGCCTCTCATGACTAGAGTGTCATTGACGATCCCAAGTGTCTCTTCCAACCTAAATGATTCTATGATTCCAATAGCAGAGAAAATATAAATGTTACCTCAATAAAGTAAACACTGCAATCCACACACAGGTCAAATTAAGAATGGCAAATGAAGAAAAGGTGATGGAACTCTGGGTGGAAGCACGAGATGTACCTTGAAACATATTCTTCTGAAAATAGCACCACATGAACTGGGACCACGTATACTAGGTAAAAGGGGGCAGTCTATTGCATTACAATTTCATCCTGCACCTAGAAACAGTGGGGCTGAAAACAACTGGACCGTGTTTCTGACAGTCTTAGAACACAGAGAAGATGGGTAACTTTCATTGCCTTGGCACAAAAATCTGTTTACCATCCCAGAGTATTCTACTAACGGTCCAAGAGTTGCTGAGCACCAGGCAAGGACAAATGAGAAAAGTACTGAAAGGGTAGAAAAGCAAATGTCAAAGACAAACAGAAAAGAACCAAGGAAAAGCACAGTTTAGCTCAGAAGAAAGAAAAACAGAGGAAAATAAAATAAAAAACATCTCCTCTGGAGGAGATACTGTTGCTTTTAAGCAAAACAGTGATTAAGTAAAGGAGAGAGGTGGAGGTGACTGCTGTGTGGGCTATCAGTAAAGGGAGCAAGAGATTACACAGTGGAAGAATTGAAACAAAGAAAATTATTCATCAAGGGAAAACACCAAGCCCCTGAAATACACTCACAAATCCAGCAATGGGGAGTAAATGTTACTGGGAATATAAAATATTTTTCTCTTCATTTCACGGGGACAAGGAGAGAAACAGATTAGGAAGTGAATTATGCTTCTATTACTCTAACATATTCAAGAGCACACAAAATGCAAAAATACCAAAGCTATTTGAGAGGGGAAAGCGTAAGGCACAAGAGGGTAATGATTTCAAGTGTAGATATTACAGTATCTTCTCACACCACTGCAGTGTTTCATCCTGACCGCTGGTATGAAACAGTGCTGATTCCCTCCAACTGCTCTTTTAGTTTCTGAAGTTCACAGGTAAAGCTTGTCCTAGTATAAACAGATGGCAAAGCCATGAAAGCTTCATTCAGGTTGATGATACCATGCTCAGAGAGGGCAGGTGAACTTCCCAGCTGAGCTGAACCCATCTCTGTGGCAGGGAGAGGGGGGTTCTACTCCCCATCTCCTCTGCTGGACTCTCCCCAAAATAAAAAAGCTCAATACCACTCCAAGTCCACTACAGCAAAACAATGGTCTTTGAGACCTGGATGTCAAATGCTATCATCAAAGCAGAAGACCATCAAGAAAGCAGAGGGACTCCTTTCCCTTGCCTTGCACCTGAAAAACAGTAGGACAGTGGAAAGTCACAGCAAGGAGAGAAGGGACAGTCTCTGCATTCCCTAAACTCGAGTATCCAAATTTAAAGTGGACAAAAAGGATTTTTCCAAACAAATCCATCTTTGTTGCCAGCCTCCTGGCAGTAAGAGTACTATGGTCTTAGATACATTGACCACACATCTGCAAAAGATACGGGATGTCAAGTGGAAAGACTCCACCACCAGGGATGGACCTGCAGGAAGCACAGGACACAGTCAGAGCACACGTACTTCACGTCAACACGCATCACTGTCAGGCAGCTGGGAACAGGGGACACCCATGAGAAACCTTTATAAGGACTTTACAGAGTTAACAGCCATCAGTCTCAACAAAGCAGGGCACGTGGAAATGGCATGACGGAGGAACAGCAGTGCCTTCTGTGAGCAGCACCCAAAGCATGGGAGGGAAATAAAGCAACTGGCCAGCTATTTGACAGTCCCAGAGGAAATGATTGTTCTCATAAAACCACAAAAGTGGCTGTTTCCTATGCTTTTTGCTTTCTCTTTTGGTTACTGTAAAGTATTCCTGCACTCTTCTACATGAAAATTAGCTTTGCTGTTTAACAGCTGATCCTCCTCTGAGCCGGCAGCACCTGCCAAACCCTGCAAAGCTAGAGCCAGTGGCTAGGAACAGCCACAGTCGGACCAGCCCATGCACAGCACCTCCTTACTGACTCCCATTCTTCCTTTTAACATGACATAACTCCAATCATGAAAAAGAGAACCCCAAAAAACATTATATTGAACCACATGATATCACATCATGGGCTTGGGTACAATAATCACAACATTTGTGAAAATTCTCATGAAAATCATGAGAAGTATCTATAGCTCTGCTTGACCTGAAACATCTCTTTGTCCTCAAGCTGGAGTAATGTCTGCTTTTGTCAAGATATGCTGTTTTGGTTATTTGGTGGGGGTTTTTTCCTGTTATGTCTCAGGACATGGGAGACAGGATCCTCCCCAGGATCCTGAAAAGGATCTGAGGAGAGTAAGAGGTGGCATAAGGAGCAGAGCAGGACCCCATGTGGACAATGAAAGAGAGTGGTGGTGCAGCAGCCAGCAGCCCAGCTTCAGCAGCTGGGGAACCACAGCCCAGAACCGCAGATTGGAAAGAAATGCAGCATGTGCCATTTTTGCTCATTCCCCTCACTATATTTAAGCAGCATAGATCAGAAGCTAAACAAAGAGATTGGGTTGGCTTCCTGAAAAAAAAAAAAGCTATTATTAGCTGTACCAGCTGGGTCTCATCTACTCTTATTGCAACTAAAAAGCTGTCAAGCTGCTCTCCTTGGAGAGCACACTATTCACCATCTCTGTTGTTTAAGCTGGAAATCTCAGTCTTTCTTACACTCCCCACCAAAGAAAGTTTTCTACATATGAGAGCACTTACAAGCTGAATAAAATCTTACACTAAATTAAATTAATTCAACAGATCACAGAAATCAGACCTTCCTCCAGGTAAATGGTTAGCTTTAGTTCACAGGCTTGTTACAATTCTTTTCTCCACTATAACGCAATTATGCATGGCAATTAACCTGACATTTTCTTTGCAGTATCCTTTCTTTTAAACTACTTGAACGAAGAAAGGCTTATACATGTCTCCACAATATGTCTGTGATTGTTCCTGCATCTTATTTAAGATAGAATACGATGCTTTGAAATCATAAAAAGATTGAGAGGTCTACAGATAGCACTAACCTTTCCTACTGTATCTCTTATAATATTATAAGTACTAGCAAGCACCTTTTATTGCTTTCATAGAATCAAAGAATCATTCAGGTTGGAAAAAGACCCTCGGGGTCATCGAGTCCAACCATCATCCCCACTCCACAAAGCTCTCCCCTACACCAGTTCCCTCAACACCACGTCCAATCCACTCTTAAACACATACAGGGATGGCGACTCCACCCCCTCCCTGGGCAGCCCATTCCAGGGTCTGACCACTCTTGCTGGGAAAAACTCTTTCCTCATGTCCAGCCTAACCCTACCCTGCTGCAGCTTGAAGCCATTCCCTCTCATTCTATCGCTAACTGCCCTTGAGAAGAGACCAGCACCAACCTCTCTACAATGTCCTTTCAAGTAGTTGTAGAGAGCGATGAGGTCTCCCTTCAGCCTCCTCTTCCTCAAACTAAACAGTCCCAGCTCCCTCAATGGTTCCTCATAAGATTTATGCCCCAGGCCCTTCCCCAGCTCCGTGTCCCTCCTCTGCACTCACTCCAGCCCCTCCAGATCTCTCTTGTGTTGAGGTGCCCAGAACTGGACACAATCCTCAAGGGGTGGCCTTCCCCGGAGCTGAGTACAGGGGGACTATCATCTTCCTACTTTTGCAGGCCACACTATTTCTAATACAAGCCAGGATGCCATTGGTCACCTGGGCACACTGCTGGCTCATTGTGCATCAGTGCTAATACCATGCCAGCAAAGCAGAATCAGACAGTGTTTTACTGTATCCACAACAGCAGCTTTTCAGAATTAAGTTTTCCATTTGAAAGAGAGTATGACCATGAACTCCCATGAAAATCATTAAACAACATCAGAATTTCTAACTCAACTGTGCATTTGGAAGATTTAAAATTTTGTGATTTAATTAATATAACTTGTTATTTTAATATGATTTTGTTCTTACTGTATGTAGTCACGTTACAGGCAGGAACCAAGACTCCAGCTGATAGGTAAATGTGCACCTAAAAGGATTAATGGCACCTTTCACACATAAACACAGAACCAACCAATGAAGAACACCATCAGAAAGAACCTGTTTACAAGCCTGCAAAATAGATGGAGGAGTTGCAGAAGCTTCTGCATTTCCCTTCCCCAATCTACTTGAAGAGTCATCAGCACAAACCAGCCCCCCTTATACAACAGAAGGACACTCCAAGTCAAGGCTTCATGTGGAAAGAACCATCATGAATTCACTGAGACTTCATTCCTGAGTGACCACCAAACACTACTGGAGACCACCCAAGACCTTCCATGACGCTTGTTACAGGCTTAATGTTCATGTGCCAGAGTGATGTGAATACTATCATGAGTTTTGGGCGATGTTATGACTATGCATATTCTGTAGGGGGGTAAGTCTCTGTGAATCTTGCATTTGGTGGACATATCAGGTGGAGAGATCCTCCATGTTCCTGGCACCAAATAAAAGAATGCCTTCTTCTTAAGACTACGTTGGTGTTAAGGAGTTTGTTCCCAGTTTCAGTGACAGTCACACAAGGTGTTTGCCAAATGGACAAGCCTACTTTGCAGTTTAGCAGCAGGGAAAGCTGCACTTTAAGGTCTATCCCACCAGCTCTCAAGAGGACACTCACTGAAGCATTTCAAATACGCTTCCTATACCTAAGATACAGATGGGCTTCTCATTACTGCTTCTGCCATTAGTGACAAGAAAGGTCTGGCAAAGGTTAGTCCTTTTAGTCCCAATTAGTCCTCCTGAAAAAAAAAAAAACAAAAAAACAAAACCAAGAAAGCACAAAACAAGAAAACCTGGGGACCTGGGGATCTTTGCTTCTTAACTCTGCTGTGCTGGAAATTAAGTAATTAAGTGAGAATGGCAGAGCACTGAGCCTATCCCTAATGGTCCCAGTCAGACATCTCTTGACTCTGCAAATGAAGCTGTTCCAAACCTCGGGGCAAAAATGTTACAGTGCAAAATCCTGTGGTGGGGTGGTTGTGCACTTGTTTTTTTAAAGTGTACCTTCACAGGAAAGCACAGAGGAATGAAGAGGTTAGGGCTGCTGCTGGGGACGGTGAAGGGGACATGGAGCCTGCAGAGAGATGACAACAAAGCAGCATATGAACCAGGTAAACCCTTCTTCATTTTAATGAGCTGACAACACCAAAACCTGTTGCACTTCTTCTCAGTGACTTTTAAATAACCACAAGTCATATTTCTCTGAAGGGTACATGAGAGAACAACAAGCCTGCAACCTGCAAATAGCCACGCCAAGTATTTACTGTGCTTTCCACTGCCCCAGTAATTGCTGTTTGCAGAACTGGATTCCTGCAGTGCAGTCAGTGGAAATACAAGACTTGAGCCAGCAGCGACAAAATGAGTTTAATTTAATAAACTAAAACAGTGCTGCAACTGCCTTGATTGGCAAACCTGGGAATTAAGCTCAGGCACCACCACAAGAAGAAACATTCACTCTCAGAAATCACTAACTATTCCCACATGGCAACAGACTTGCAGGCACAGTCTGTGTTATAAAGCCCAGCCCCTCAAAATAGCAGTCAAAACTTTATCACTTTTCAAGTCAGGGAAAACCCAAATGGCACTCCCATCCGTCCTACACGTATTTTAGAGCTTGGTTATGAAAGGCAAATGTGTCTCAAACTACAGCTGGGCAGATAAAAGGACATACAGATGCCTTAAGTCCCACAAAGTGCCTGTTTTTTTAAAGGGGAAACTCCAAACCAGCTAATTTAGCTGACACGGTACAGCTTTTCAGGCTGCAAAATGCTATTTCACTTTTATACCACATAAAACTCATACGGTGCCCACATGTTAAAAAAAGAACAACAAACCAACTAGTTATGCATTAGTCCTCTGCAGATGTTTAACAACTTGCTCTTACAGAAGGTTTCAGTAAAATGGAAAACAATAAGGTAATCCACTGGAAAAGCTTTAGTAAGCACATATAAACCTGTGGTGGCAATCTGCAGATGTCTGCTGCAAACATTCCTGCAGTTTCAGGCAGGTCAGTCATTCAAAGCCCCAGGTGCTTCAGCAACACTGTCATAAATCACATTTACAAGGCTCCAGCTGCACTGCAGAGCTCTCAGCGTGCCCTGGCTAAAAGGCTGGCAGCTTGCAGTGTGCCATGTCCTCCCTTTGGCCTTTCAGGGCCTGTGGGAAACCCAAATGCTGCAGCAGTGGCATATCCCCCATGCAGGAAAGGTGGGCATCCTGCAGCATCTTCTATCCTCCTCTATCACCAAATGCATCCAGCTTTGATTACAGAGGGAAAAGGACAGCAAATTTATGGTTTTCTGCAAAGTTATCCACAGTGGTGCCAACACCCCTCTCTGCAGCCAAGTTAATTTAGAGCCTATTGTTGTANGGAATCCAGCTCCTGTTGGTCACAGAATCCAGTCTGGGACTTTTCCTGATGCTGCTGGTGACATCCTGGGAGCTTGATACAGTTTTGTATATATTGTATACCTTTTTCCCCTTTCTTTTATACTTTTTAATTGTTATTTTTATTATATTATTATTATTGATATTTTCATTAGTTTAGGGTTTTTTTCTAAACTCCTAAGTCTCTTTAATCCCTTCCTCTCCTCATTTTTTTTTAAGGGGGGGCGGGGGGAGGGGTCACCATCTGTCTGATTGCTCAAAACCACAACAACCTACAGTAAGGTTTGTCTGCTCTCCATATACCATTGTGCTGACTTACACCAAATTCCAGTTGCCAAGTTGTTAAGGGTCCTACCGTGACTCCTGCAGACTTTCACTACATCCTCTGACCAAATTTCACCTCCTGCCCACCCTCTTTTCCAGATGATTTGTGAAATGCACTGAAGAGCACCACACTGAACATAGAGCTAAGTGTGTCACTGACCACACAGACAGCAGGGAAGGTTCATCCTTCAGGGAATCTGCCAGCAATCTCTTTCCTTTCCTTAGAGATATTCAAAGTTCAACAGGGCTGGGAGTAACCTGACCTCCTGTGGACATCACCCTTACTTTGAGCAGCAGTCTCCAGCCTCGACAGCTCCAGAGGTCCCTGTCCCACCTATATTACTCCATTATTTTATGATTAGTCCCTAATAAGACATTTACCTGGAGTACACAGAGGGTAATTGAGACTTCCTGCTATATCTTTGTTCTCTTCCCTTACGAGCAAACCCGATGGCGCACAGCACACCACAGGGGCTGTAACATGCAGTGGTTGAGTGGCTCACCAGAGAGCGCAGCTATTTTTCATGATTTTTTTTTTAAAGTCATTGAGACTTGCTGATACAGATACCTCACATACTACTTTACCGTATCATTCTGTCCCCAACACAATCAACCCCACCAGTCCTGTGCAACGTCAGCTCCTATAAGCCCACGACCTCTCACCGAGCTTGGGAGAGGCCTTTTAAATACACCAAGGTCCTCAGTGGAAGCCAGGCTCCCCCAGTCAACTGCCTTATTCTTTGGGTTTCTGGCATATCTGGAGGAGCACACATAGCTTGGATTCTTCCATGGCTGCCCTCCTTAAATAAGATCCCACGTGTTGAAGTTGCTCTTTGTGGTTTTTTATTTGAAATTTATTAACTTCTGCCCTATTCCCTCTTTTTTTTTCCTGAATACAGAGTTCTTTGTGACTTCATTTCTAAAGAATATGTACTAACAGTTCATCTGCCCGTCTTCTATTTTGAAACTCCCCTATAAATTCAAACTGCTGGGAGCACTTTAAGTGGGAAGGAGAGATGAATAAATGACCTCTTGGCTTGCTACCTCCAATTTTAAGGTTAACATAATGTTAACACAGAGTTAACAGCCTCCACCTTTTCCACAGCTTTAATTTACATTTCATAAACCTGACTGTACTGCTGCTTCACTAGCAGAGAGCCCTGGCCTTCCCAGGCAGCTCCATCCTTGTCACCATTTCAGCAGCCCCATCTGATTTGTCTTCCTCATTTGATGTGGGGCTTATCCTTCCCCCCAACTTTTCCAGACAAACAGCTGGAAACAAACAAACAGCTCCATCCCTCCTGTCCCCCTGCCTCAAAGCTCCCACCGTAGCTCAACCCGCTCCTCAGCCAGGCACTGGTGACTTTCAACCTGCAGATTTATATCTGCACATTACTAAAATAGGCCCAAAATCAAACTCTAAATATTTCTTTTTACAATTCTAGGCTCACACAAACTTTGCATATATCTCCTCTCTTAAATTTCCTTGGAACTGGATGCTTAACTCTTAAAACATCTTTAAAAATCAGCTTTAGTCCAAAAGCACAGAGCAATCATCCCTAGGAAAACTTTAAAATTGGCCATTATCAAGAAAACTCTCCAAATTCAGAGCCGAACTGAAGCACACAGAGAAAAATCCAAACTAAAGAAGAATAAAAGAAGGGCAAGGTACCCCTGGAAATGAACCCTGTGGTCATTCTTCAATGACACCACACTGAATCTGATTCCAATTCTTCGGTCCCAGGGGTGAAAATCCACCAATTCAATCAACATGTAATACAAACAGAACAGCATCCAAGTACACAAGTACGCGTGTGCTTTGTAACACAAATATCTTTTCACACAAAATGTCTACATACCAACAGCTTAGAGAAAGGAAGCAATTCAGAAAAGGCCATTTTCACCCCTAGTGCACAGTTCAATAGTCCCACATTTAGCTCCTGAGGTGGAGCTTCTCCCTCTCCTAGACAGCTCTCTACCTCTCCTGGTAGTCACACATGGTCTTGCCAGTGGCCAAAAACCATGGGTGAGTCTCATTCAGGTGGATGAACTTTGGCAGGTCTGACACTAGGAATGTGCCTGGGGAGCTCACTTACCTAAATACTAGCTCTGTTTCAGCAATTACATCCAATACCGCTTACAACTGACAGCAACCTTCTCTACAGCAGTCAAAATAGAGGCATCTTCACCATTTCTGACAGGAAGGAAAATCCTGAGGAAAGGTTCCATAGTATCTTGAATTGCCCTGGTTTTATTTGCCTGCAGAGAGAGAAACATCTTGTTCCATGCACCAAAGCAGTTTTGGTTTTGCTCATTCCTGCCCTCATCAACAGAAAAAGAAATTAAGGCTGGGTTTTAGTACGTCCTACACTGCCTGTAATGGAAGCAAAGCCCCTTGATAGGTTACTTGAGTTGAAAATAAAAGGCAAAACATATTCCTTGTATTCAGGCAAGCTTTCTGGGTTGTTTTTTTTTTTGTGGTTGGGATTTTTTTTTTTTATTCTTTTCCTGGATCTTCATACACAGATGCCTCACTCTAGAAAAAAATATTCATTCTTTCTTTTAATCACTAGAAAACATTTTGGGTTTGGATTTTTTGTGTCCAAATGAGTACTTGTAATTCATTGTAAAGCTGGATTGCATGCTAATTGTAATAATGTCATACATTGTAAACCTTAAATCCTCAGTGATACCGAAAGAGATGCCACCACAGTGTCTGACACACGATAAAAAGGCTGACTAATTAGCTTTCCTTAACAATTAAAACATGTTAATAGAAAAGTGATTTAACTACAATCTGGTCTACTGGAAATTACAAATGCACATAAACAGCTCCTTAGTGAAAGGCATTGGGGCTTATGCATTTGATGCACGATAATTACGAAAGCACACATCTTGGTAATGGAACTCTGGTCTCAGTTTTGCTAGGTTTTTATCAAGTTCTTAACCTTTAATACTGGATATACACTGGAGACTGTTAGAATCACAAAATTCCCTTCCGAGGTTGGTTTGGTTGAGAATCAGTTGAAAGGCAATTTGCAGCACAATAGACTATTTCCTGCAGAGAAAAAGAACAGCTCTGAGAAATAGGAAACAATTCCGTTATCACTCTTCCCGAGTCTGCCTGTGCACATACGTGCAATTCCACACAGATGCTAATGGAGACACGATTAAATATTCATGTTCTCATCTCCTACACACAGCACGGCTTGTACCATGGGAGCATTCTGCTCTAATCAACAGCAACACAAGTCAGCATCAGATCGGAGGATGGTATCGACTTCGAGAGCATTGCTGGTGATCTGGCTTCTTCAAAGACACATAACAGCTAGAGATACAGTTATTATTCTACTCTACTGAATTGAGAAATCACACAACTACATGCAAAGAACTGGAAACTGTACCCACACAGATTGTTCTCCTTTACATGCACTTAGATGGCACAGTCTCAGCAGCCACAGATAAATCGGAGAAAGACAATTTCCCTGCCTTGCTATAGTTTTTCCAACTATTTGTGTTTCAAGAGACACTACCTTTTCTAATGAAACAAACAAACAAACAAACAAAAGCATGTAAACCAAAAAAGCCACAGAATGGCAGGCAGTGTCAGTACACATTTCCAGGAAACCTGTAACCTGGCAATGATGAGACTGTGTTGAGTACCAGGCTGACGCACCTCTGGAGCTGCTGTCGCCGTGCCACAGCTGCACCCACACAGGCTGTCCTTGCAGATACCAGGTACCAGCAGCGCTTCCACACCCCTCTGACACAGGTCACTCCTCCATGGCTGGTAAGGTTTCCTTGTATAAAAACAAAGCCTGCCAGCATGATATGTTTGGGTGGGTTTCAAGCTAATCTATGAGAATTGGTTTAATGGGCTTAGGAATTGATGACACATGGCAAACTGTGTGGCAGTAGGACTGAATCCAGGCAGTAAGAGCGCTGCAAACCTTGGTTTGAACCAGCAATAGAGCCCCCAATATGCAAAGGAATAGCACACCTAGATTTCACT
This sequence comes from Jacana jacana, assembly GCA_013400555.1. Classification (NCBI taxonomy): domain Eukaryota; kingdom Metazoa; phylum Chordata; class Aves; order Charadriiformes; family Jacanidae; genus Jacana; species Jacana jacana. Next base: position 49,964 of record VZTM01010297.1, on the reverse strand, counting down.
CCTGCAGACTACCGCAGCGGCAGCATCCCAGGAGAGTGATGCAAACACAGCCAACCAAAGACTATGGCACAGAAAAATTCTTTACCCTTTCAGCAGCCACCTGCTCCATTTCCTTTCCCATGCTGGGATCTGAGCAAGGGAGGACTCCAGCACTTAGCAACTCCATGGAGCACAGACAGGCATAATACAAGACCAACCATGATCTCTGGGGAACTGCCAACAGATGGACCTCACCACAGCTGATTCCGTGACCATCCATGTTCATGGCAACTGACAGGTGAATCCACATAAGCAGACTCGTTCTGGGTCACTCATACCCAGTGCATCAATAAGCCTTCAAAAGTTTACCTTAAATTCCAAGGGACCATCCCTATGTAGCTTTCAATTATTTACTGAATTATGGATGCTTATGTTTGATCCATTTGCCACTAGCTTTGTGTTACACTTATTCTAAAGAAACATTGCTTCATTGCTCTTTGCTCACTTTATGTCCTATCTTTTATGCAACATTTTCAGGTATTTCTTCTGATGCTTATTTGAGATCTCTCCATTTTTCCCCTACAAGCAGCTAAGGGACAGATCTATGTCAACCTAAAGTATATTTCTTGAAGAAATGCCAAGCATAAACAAAATATAAATATTCCTCTGATTAAAAAAAAGAAACAAACACATTAGTTCTCAGCTTGGTGTCAACACCCTCTACTTTTCAAGAGTGGAAAAAACAGGAAGCATGAAACACATTAAGCTCCATGGACAACATGTTGGATGGACCTACTGTTAAAATCCATGGTGAGACTAACAGAATCACAGAATTGTGGGAGTTGGAAGGGATCTCTAGAGACCATCCAGTCCCACTCCCCTGCTGAGGCAGGGTTGCCCAGAGCACATCACTCAGGGCTGCATCCAGGCGGGCCTTGAGGGTCTCCTCCACACCCTCCCTGGGCAGCCTCTTCTAGGGCTCTGACACCCTCACCATAAACAAGTTTCTCTTCATATTCCAATGGATCTTCCTGTGCCTCAGCTTGTGCCCGTTGCCCCTCATCCTGTCACTGGGAACCACTGAGCAGAATCTGGCTCCATCCTCCTTCAACCCGCCCTTCAGATACTCATAAGCGTTCATAAAGTCTCCCCTCAGCCTTCTCTGCTCCAGGTTAGAGAGTCCCAGCTCTCTCAGCCTTTCCTCCTCAGGGAGATGCTCCAATCCCTCCAACATCTCTTTTGCCCTACGCTGGACTCTCTCCAGTAGTTCCCTGTCTCTCTTGAACTGGGGAGCCCAGCACTGGAGGCAGGATTCCAGTTGTGGCCTCACTGATGCAGAGCAGAGTGGGCACAGTGATCTCCCTCCACCTACTGGCCACACTCTTCCCTCCGCAGCCCAGGATTCCATTGGCCTCTTGGCCACAAGGGCATATTGCTGGCTCAGGGAAAGTTTACTGTCTGCCAGGATCCCCAGATCCTTCTCCTCAGAAGTGCTTTCCTGGAGATCCATCCCTAACCACTCTTGGTGCCTGGGGTTCTTCCTCCCCAGGTGCAGGACCCTACACTTGCTCTTGTTGAACCTCATTAGGTTCTTCTCTGCCCAGCTCTCCAGCCTGTGTGACTCATCCAACAACAGATTTGAGCCTGAACAAACATCACCAATAACTTGTAGTATTCAGTCCTACTAGCAGTATCTTGAAATATAAACCCAACCTAATCATACCCATTAGGTCAGGGTACTGAGAGCCCCCAAGACTTGAGTTATCCCAGAGCTGTAATCCAAAACCTCAAGGTCACAAGGCTACAAACATTTCAAAACAAATCAGCTTGCATTTTGCTGACCATTGAGATGTCTTCACCACGTAAAAAAAAAATAATTCAAAAAAACAGTGAGCCAGCACTAACTGCAAAAGCAAATCACTGTCCTCTAACAAGGCAGGATGTGCCTGTCTTCTGGGCACTAGCAGCCAACGCAAGCCCCGTGATGGGCTGCCACTTACCAGCCCAAATGCCCTTGAAGATGACTGGCACACACTTCTTTTAAAGGCCCCCACACTCCCAAACCATCTGTATGTTTTTAAAACAATGACCTCGGGTCGTCCACACCTCATACATAACTACAGACATATTTCTATGGATTAATATTAAATGAGAACCAGAGAAGGAACTGAGCTGCAGCATTTAAAACTCCTGTTTCACCTTCCATCAGCTTCCAGCAAAACTGCCTACATGAAATTCATATCCTGCTTAAGATCTTCAAATCCCTGAGCAGTTCAAGACCCGATCTCTGCTTCTGGTTCTTATGTTTTCAGGAGCAGAAGGGAAATTAAGAATTTCACATGTGCAGTTCCCACCAGCAGCTGAGATCAAAGAGATCAAAGTCTTGGGAACCAGCTCTCTGCCCTGTGGATGTCTATGCAGAAGGAGCTGCTTCTCTTGAGAGATGCCACAGAAAGGCTGCCAGATTTGCCACAGGGACAGTGAATTCACATAGGGAAATCTAAATACTTTTAGGTTTCCAGCCTCCACAAGTTTGTAACTTAATCAGTGTTTCAGACCAGGGCTGAGTAGAGGGATCCTATTGCAGCTCCCCTGATTAACACAAGTCATAGAATTGTCTGGGTTGGAAGGGACCTTTAAGATCATCGAGTGCAACTCTCAAACTCACTCTGATAAAACCCATCACTAACCCATGTCTCTAAGCACTAGGTCAGCCCGGCTTTCAAATCCCTCCAGGGATGGTGCCTCAACCCCTGCCCTGGGCAGCCCAGTCCAAGGCTTCACAACCCTTTCCCTGTCAAAATTGTCCCTGATCTCCAATCTGAACCTCCCCTGGTGCAACTGGAGGCCGTTTCCTCTTGTCCCATCCCCTGTGACTTGGGAGAATAGACCGACCCCAGCCAGGAGCACACAAGCATCTGCACTATTACCCTTGGGCTATACAGCAAAGGAGGTCCCTATCAGCTGAAAGTCATACTGCATTGGCTCTGCAGGTGAATATCTAGAATTCATGCTGTTTTTAAGAGCCATCCACAAATCACAGCACATAAATATGCTGAGCCTCCTAACCCCAAAGTCAGCCAGCTCATGGTTATATCTGTGACCACTGAATCCTTACAGGGAATAAAGCAGGGCAAAAGTAACAGGATCAGGGAATCTCACGGACTGAAAGGGACCTTGAAAGATCATCTAGTCCAATCCCCCTGCCAGAGCAGGAACACCTACAGCAGGTCACATAGGAACACGTCCAGGCAGGTTTGGAATATCTCCAGAGAAGGAGACTCCACCACCTCCCTGGGCAACCCCTTCCAGTGTTCCCTCACCCTCACCATAAAGAAGTTTCTTCTCATATTTAAGTGGAACCTCCTATGATTCAGCTTGCACCCCTTGCCCCTTGTCCTATCATTGGATGTTACTGAGAAGAGCCTGGCTCCATCCTCCTGACACTCACCCTTTACATATTTATAAACATTAATGAGGTCACCCCTCAGTCTCCTCTTCTCCAAGCTAACTTACTTAAGTTGACTTCTCCAAGTTAACTTAGTATTGCTGCTCTCAGTGCATTTTCAAAGATAACAAGCAAAAGTGGCCACATTTTCACAATCAGTAGTCAACTCCAGTATGCAATTCTCTTACCCAGTTCTGCATTATTCTAGGTTTTAAAAGAAAGCTTCTAAGGGAAGGAAAAACATGCATGTTTTTGGCTTATAAGGTCTCTGTGGGGTAATAATGAAGATGGGAAAATCCAGGAAAGCCATGCAGTGCTGTGAAAGTAACTTTCATGCCCCACTTCTTCACTTCAGCTGTGGAACATTTCTTTCGGAAAACAGTTCCTTAAAAGTAAACTCTGGGGGATATTTCACATCCCACACACCCCCTTACAACATAACTATTTCCTGTGAACTAGTGTTTCAAAAATCTCAACAGGTTTATAAGTTGGGTTTTGTACAGATAAGCATCGAAGAGTTCAAGTGTGTATCAAGGTTCCTTTGATCTACACACCAGACTGGAAATCCTCAGAGAAAAAGCTCTCTTGTAAGATTTCCTGTATTCCTAAATTTTGCCAAGGAAATAGCTGATTCTCTTTTCACAGTAGTTCAGTGTTTTTACTTCCAGCTTAGCTGCAAATGAGACACAATCTAAAGGAAGCAATCCAATGAAGAGACCAGCCGGCACACGCATGAGAAAGCAGGAAAGTGTCTTGGGAAGAAGGAGACTTACAAGAGTTTCTCAGGGTTAAAAACAGCTATCAGCTCATTAAAAATTTGAGACAGTGGCATTGAACAATGTGGCCATTTCAATGGATGCTCTATTTTACAGAAAACAGTGCAAAAATCAAGATTTAGCCTCCCAAGTTAAAGGATGTAACAGCACAGATATGTTCTCAGCCCAAACAGAGGGCCATGGCCTTGCAGAAGCCCACATCTGCAGGTTAAACAGGAGTCATATCTAAATATTTTCTATCAAGCTCAAAGTACCCTCAGGTCCTTCAGCCCTGGATGCTAACCAGAAACCTGCTACTGCATTTCACTGCCACAATGGGTTAAGCCAAGATTCCGTGTGTCAGGTTCCTTTACTATACCTTGCAGAAAAGGACTGAAGAGCTCACTTTGAAGCACAAATGCTGCCAACTCCTGTAACCTCCTTCCAGTGTGCACTAAAGCCCTAACCAAGGGCTCCCAGTGCCAAGCAATAGTGCAAGAAAGACCCAGATTCTCCAACAAGACACTGCAGCAACTAACCCTCTGAAACTAATGAGATGGGAAATTGAGGACCAACACAGCAACATAGAACTGTCCGGGTTGGAAGGGACCTTTAGCATCATCTCATCAACCTCCCTCTGATAAAATCCATCACTAACCCATGTCTCTAAGCACTAGGGCAACCTGGCTTTTCAATCCCTCCAGGGATGGTGCCTCAACCCCTGCCCTGGGCAGCCCAGGCCAAGCCTTCACAACCCTTTCCATGTCAATTTTTTTCCTGATATCCAGACTGAATATTCCTGATATCTACACACCAAGCCATGCTTCATTAATGTCACCCAAGATCTTGGAAGGCCAAAACGACCCTTTGAGTTGTGGGACCGTCCACAACACTATACCACACCAGTACTTCTGCAGGGTTGGGTTTTTTTAATAAGAGAAGAGCTCCAAGCTGTTTCAAAGCACAGAGGAAGTTTGTATCCCAAGCCCTGTTTGCAGGAGAGGGAAGGCAATTCAATTATCTCCCCAGACAAGAGGATGAGCTTTGTATGAGCAATCAGCATATCTGGACAGCTGACTCTATCAAACACCAGGAAAACTTGAGCCCTGATTCATTTACATGCCAGGCACAACCCACACAGCTCACACAATGTGAATTATTAGCAAGAGAGAAGGGAAGGCGCGGGACTCAGGCCCCGCTTTTGACTATTGTTTACACACCTTGGTTTAGAACAACAACAGAAACACAAAGATCATGGAAACATAGGGTTGTAGGGAAAACAAAATATACTCTCAGGACAGACCTCCCTGGATGCTCCCAGGTGTCACCAAGCTGCATTGTGAATGGTCCCTGTAAAGGAGAAGTGGTGACGGGACCAGCCCCTCAGGCAGTGATGGCCACTCATTCCAGGAGATGACTCTGGGGGCAGTGAGGCAGGTGGCACCCAGCACCTGAGTAAGCCTTTCAGAGGCCTCCTGGAGAAGAAGAAAGCCTTTTTTTATTATTATTATTTATTTATTTATTTAGACAATGTCATTTCACAAAAGATATATGTAAACGCTCTTCCCTCAGAAGGTCAGCTAGTCAGGGGTATCGGTCAACGGTGGACTGACCATGAGCCAGCAGTGTGCCCAGGTGGCCAAAAAAGCCACCAACATCCTGGTCTGTGTCAGGAACAGCATGGGGAGTAGGACTCGGGAGGTGATCAACCCCCTCTACTGGGCACTGGTGAGGTCCCACCTCAAGGGCTCTGTCCAGTTTTGGGCCCCTTCCCACAAAAACAGACATTGAGGGGCTGGAACAGGTCCAGAGAAGGGCAATGGAGCTGGTGAGGGGTCTGGAGAACAAGAGCTGGGGGTGTTCAGCCTGGAGAAAAGGAGGCTGAGGGGAGACCTTCTCGCTCTCCCCAACTCCCTGAAAGGAAGGGGTAGCTGGGGGGGTCAGTCCCAAGTCAGAGGCCATGGGACAAGAGGAAGTAGCCTCCAGTTGCACCAGGGGAGGTTCAGATTGGAGATCAGGAAAAACTTTTGACAGGGAAAGGGTTGTGGAGGCTTGGACTGGGCTGCCCAGGGCAGAGGTTGAGGCCCCATCCCTGCAGGGGATGACCTACTGCTTAGAGACATGGGGTAGTGATGGGTTTTATCAGAGGGAGGTTGATGGTGGGACTGGATGATCCTAAAAGTCACTTCCAACCTGGACAATTCTATGATTCTATGATTTAATAAATCCCTCCTTGCTTTGAAAGTCCTTTTCACTCCACTGAGAAGGCTAGAGATTACCATGTGTTTAGTGAACTCTGGTTCAGGTTGGTAGGAATGAAAAAAAACAAACCTAATTCACATTATCTTCTTTCAGTATCGGTGTGTCTGAGGCTGCTCACTAGTGTTGGTGGTCAGGTAGAATGCTGTTCCCCTCCCAGAATTCCAGGCTCTTACTTCAAACCTCCTTACTCACAGATGAAAGCACCTGATGTCCCAAGTTCCCTCAGGCTTGAAGCACTTTAGCGATTCTTGGAATACCCAGCCAGAAGTTTTAATTAGAAAGGAGCAGGAAGCTGGAGCGGGAACCTCCAGGAACCAACAAAACCATGACACAGTCCAGGATGGACCTTCTCCCACCTAAGAACTGCAGTCAGTAAGAAAACATCAGCAAAAGAGTTCTGAAACTGTATGTAACACCTTGAGATTGAATGCCCATGTCCAGTCACTAAATAATGGACTTTGGGATTGAGGTATGGAGGCAAAGTGCAAAAATCCAGTCCTTGGAGGAACATCTTACCTCTTGAGGCATGACCCAAAATTTGTGGAGAAAAGATGAATGGCTGCTCTGCCTCCAGCAAGGCTCAACACCCATGTGTTAAATACAGGCCTGGCACTCACAAAATGCACTTGTGGGAATGATTTTAATAAGCTCTAAACTTCAAAAAGTAAATGGCTTTTTTGCCATTTCTGAATTCCTGGTTATTTTTTGAAAGTTTGCAAGAAAAATGTGGAAAAGGTTTAGGTTTACAGCTGAAAATGTTGAAAACTGAACTGCAACGAAGCTCCTCGGGGAATAATTATGCCCACCTGGTTCATTATCTCAAAATTGTTTCTGTAACTGAAATGCAGTAGGAAATTGTGAGAGAGTGCAATAAGTCCAGAAGGAGGTTTAGTGCCTGCCCTTTCTTTGGTGGCAGTTTTTCTGTATCCATTTTTAAAAAGCTTGCAAGGTCACTGCAGTCAAGAGGTACAGATGCCTTTTGTTTCATTAGCTTGAAAACGTCTATTTGACATACGGGTAGTTCAGTTATACAGGCTACTGGCTGATTAGTCTAAGAAGAAAAATCCAGAAATGACATGAGATTCCTGCCTCTTTATGGCCCTTAGGTCTCATGGTTGCAAGAATCTGTTAAGCCTCTTGGAGCAATTTAAAAAATCTAAACTGAATCTGAATGTAGCATTTAACCTGGCGCCTCCCTTTCTGGGTGTTTTAGGTCTGGTGTTTATTTCATTCTGAGTCATGGCATTGTTGTTTCTTTCCTTTCAATAGTATTAACAGAAAAATAAATACCCAGAAATAACAATGGACTTAACACTGTTCATGTGTTACTGCACTGGGGCTTCCAGACTTCCAGGTTCTACCAATGAATGAAGGCTGAAATCACGGTGTCATTCCCCTTTCTGATGCAAACCTCTCCTACAGCCACTTCAGCAGTCCTCCTGCCCTCCCAGGGACACAAGGTGATTAATTAATTAATTAATTAGTTGATAAGATGTTGCTCCAGCACATATAGTCTGTGGGTACAGCAAGAAGGAAAACCCATATCCCTGGTCACTCCAGGGCACCCTCTTGTAGAAGCTGAGCACAGCTTATTATCTGTTCATGTTGATAAATAAAAATCAAACAAATGTCTGTGGACATAACACTTATTAGTAGAGAAAAGCTTGTGGGAAAATGGAGAAGTGGAAACTCCCTGCACAAAATAATCTATTTGCTCACTGCTGTTTAGTATCACTGGAGGATTATCCATAGAGACGTGTCCCAGGAGCGAGATTCATCTCACGCTGACACACAGCTCCCTAAAACAGGAAGGAGAAAAACATGGAAAGCCTAAAGCTTCCCAGCATTGGGCAAGCAGGGAATTCTTTGTCCCTCAATAACAGAAATGTATTTTCAACTCTTCTTGCCACAGTAGCTCTTCTTGCTCAGACTGCAATTTGCAGTCCAGGAATGCAGCAAAATATTTAAAGCAAAAAAGAGAAATGTCACCTTCCCAACAAATCACCCAAAATAATCTCATCAAACCAGAGAACTGATCTTTTTCTTGGTTAAAAGCCTCACTGGCATTCAGGAAGCTGAAAATCCAAGGGGAGGCCAAATTTGATTATCATTAAGAGTTACCAGCACTTCCCAGAGTTTTTTCTGACCACTGATCTGTTGCTTACATCAGAAATGAAGTAACTCAAGGGCTCCTCACCACTGCCAGCAGAATGAGAGTGTCTGATCTGACCCTTGACCAGGACTCACATTTCTCTGGGTACAATTGGAAAAAACTTTGCAATGAAATTTTATTTTCCAGGATACCCAATACCTTCTATTGTGGTTACAGCACCTTCTTGTTTTTAGCTTTAATTCAATACAGCTACCACAGCTCTGGACCAGACCCCAAACCTCAACTAATCTGTGCTTTTAGAGCTGCTGATCTATTAAACTGCTTAGATTTTAAGTTGGGCTTCTACTGGCACATTTTGAATGGAAAAGTTCTATGCTTGTCAAAAATCCCTTCTCCATTGCAGATCAGACAAATTTCCTGGCTCAGCACATGCATGGTGAGGGCAGAAGACCACAACAGTGACCCTGGCTACTCAGATTGGGGTGCCCAAAATCCCCATTTTCTCCATCTGTAGTTTCACTACTCAAATAGTGGATCACCACACTGCATCAACAGTGGATCAACAAAGCAAAACCAGCTCTTTTTGTTCCAAGTAACTTTCACACATCTTCTCCAAACAATATTCCCAAATCCCTCCTTTTGCCCCTAAAACCTCCAGCAGCAATTCTGGCATCCTGGCTTGCATAAGAAACTGTGACCAGCAGAAGCAGGGAGGTGATTTTCCCCCTGTGCTCAGCACTGGTGAGGCCACCCCTTGAATCTTGTATCCAGTTCTGGGCACCCCAACCCAAGAGAGATCTGGAGGGGCTGGAGCAAGTGCAGAGGAGGGACATGGAACTAGTGAAAGGCCTGGGGCATAAATCTTTTGAGGAGCGATTGCAGGAGCTGAGATTGTTTAGTTTGAGGAAGAAGAGGCTGAGGGGAGACCTCATCACTCTCTACAACTGCTTGAAAGGACATTGTAGAGAGGTTGGTGCTGGTCTCTTCTCACAGGCAATTAGCGACAGAAGGAGAGGGAATGGCTGCAAGCTGCAGCAGGGTAGGGTTAGGCTGGAAAGAATTTTTAGGCAAGAATTCTTCCCAGAAAGAGTGGTCAGTCACTGGAACCGGCTGCCCAGGGAGGTGGTGGAGTCACCATCCCTGACTGTGTTTAAGAGTAGATTGGATGTGGTGTAGGGGAGAACTTTGTAGAGTGGGGCTGATGGTTGGACCCCCCAAGGGTCTCTTCCAACCTAAATGGTTCTATGATTCAATGGAAATGTTTCAGGTCTTGAGGAGCAATAAGGGCACCAGCAGGGAGCGGCCTCCTTCAAAGCCCCTGGTGCTCACCCTTCCAGGGAGGCGGCAGAGCTGTGCAAAAATCCATTCAACTCTCTTGGATTTGGAGCCTGTCAGACATGACTGCTGATGGAAAAAAAAAAAACAAACCAAACCAAAAAAACTGTAATTATTCTAAAAAACTGGCTTCAATAGGTTAAATAGATGCCAGCCTTGCCTAAAAATGCAAATTAAATGTGTCTCCAGGTTTCATAGAGAGCTTTCTCTATGGAAAGAGTTAGATGTCAAGTCAACTTTATTAGCTACCACTATGTGTCTGCTCCTCAAACATGGCTGGAGCGGGGCTGATAGCGCAGAAACAATGGGAGAACAAAACACCAGTATTTATAAATCAAAAATCGTGCTTGGCCTGTAATGAAGGGTTTGCTGTGTTCAATATTGCACTGCAGCTGGATTTTACAATCCAGTGGGGTCACACTGTCTGGAATACTACAAAAACATATTTAATCTTCTGGGAGCTGATGAACACAGAATATCAAGTGCCTCTGTAGATTTTCAATTCAAAAATAACCAGAGTTGGAACCTTTTAAATCGCAGCATCCACCACTTAAATCTTTTGAAGCTAGAAGCCAATCCATAGCTTTCACAAAACAGAAAGGATTTTGTTGTGCATAAAAATGTTCTTGGGTCAAATCTTGTCTTGCTTGCAGTGCAAGTCTCAGGAAAATCAATGCTGATCCCAATCTGTGCATTCCTGGCTCCAGAGCTGGAAACCAGTTCCTATCCGTCGCTGAGCCCTGGCTGAGACTTCCCCAGTGCCTGCTGGTGTCCTCATCCTGGGAGCTTGTTAGGGTTTTGTATATATTGTATCTGTTTCATTATTTCCTGTTTATTTTATTATTAATATTTCATTAAATGTTCCTGCTAAACTCACAAATCTTATCTCTCCTCCTGCTCTCCCTGGAGCGAGAGGTACGGGGAGAGCATCCATCAACTTGTAATCGGCCGCTTCAGCCTATACCACGACCCTACTCTTACCAAAATGCTGGGCAACCACAAACCAGTTCTCCCACCATCAGAAGAAGCAGTAAGAAATCAGCAAGAGGATCTCACCCAGAGAAATGGAGGACAAAAAACCCACTATGACTGTGACCAGCAAGAGAACAGTAGTCTTAAGAAGTTCTCACCAGTTAGGAGAAAGCTTCAGATGGCAAAAGAATCTCAATGATATCCAAAAAGAGATAGGAAAGACCAGACAACGCTTCCTACACCAGAGCTGCCACACGGAACCCCCTTTTCAGTCTGGGGAGTCAGGCAGCATCAAGGAACTGGTCCCACACAAATCAGCGTTCTGCCTTGAAGGCATCACACACATTCACACCCTGATCAGCTCAAACCAAATGGCTGCAGAGAGCCAGGACCATCAGAGACTACAAATCCCACATTTGGAATTCAAGTGCTGGTTATAAGAAACGGTGTTTTTTTGATTGGGTGTGGGTGTGTGGGTGTGTCTCTTCCTCATGCAGATCGTGTCCAGATAAAACCACGGAAGTAGCAAGACAGCCCTCTTGCCTACCCCAAACTCTACCAAAAAGGTACACTTTGTGTTTGATCAAACACAGTATTTTATATATGCATTTTTTTAGCTGGTTTAAAAAATGAAATCTGAACTTAATAACCATGGGCAACTAACCTCTGCCATCTAAAAAACCCAAGAAATTGACCCATTATACCTCCAGAGAAGCAGTTAATTGTTCAATATGGAGACTGCTGTTCAGAAATAGCTTGAATTTTTTCAATATCTGCTGTGAAAACCATGTGTTCTGCATGGTAGATTTCATGACTTTTCAGGTCCATTTCTAAACTGAAATGGATGCTTTAATGATGATAAATTGGGGAGAAGTGATGAATACTTCATTAAAGCACATTATTTCCCTGTCAAATTTCTGTTCTCTTGACTGTAAGCAAAAATAATGACTGAGCAGAGTTAACATCTTGGGTTAGCAGGACTCTAGATGCCTCTTGGTGTTTGACTGAACAAATAAGCTATTTCATAACCTGCAAGCAAAACTGATTCAGTAAATTGGATCTTTTTCTCCTTCTAATGAAAAACAGAGTTTTCAAACTATTTTAATGACATGTAATGCAAAAGATACTAAATATATGATAATTCTACCTGTTTACTTCCAATGCACCATGGTTAGGACCAGCAGGGCACATTAAGAACCTCAGTAGGTCCACAGTATAGACTTAATCAGCATTTCCTTTTGCAATCTGTATATAATTATTTCAATAAGATGAGAGGATATAATTTCCTACCAACACAAGCACATGATGAGGAATCAGCAAACTGTAGAAAACATTCAGATCTATAACACAAATAAACACAGACCATTTTTCTAAGACATTTCTCAGTATATTTACCAATTACCACATTTTTTTGGACTGAAGCAAGTGTTCACTCAAGCATAGAGCAATGATAACGTAAATATCCAAACAGGGCTTTCTTTTGTGCTTAGGCAATTTGTAAAAACAACAAGACATTTTAGTATGGCATGGCATTGAAAAAAAAAATAACATAGAAGAGAGTGATTGTATTAGAATACAGAATAAACTAAAATAAAAACAAAACCAAAGCCTTTAAAACCATCAAGCATCAGAAAAAAACCCCATGCACGTCCCAGGTACTCTGCCATCCCACCGGACTGGGTTAATCATGCTCCCTGTCTGCCAGGACCTGCTCAAGACTTGCCAAACTAACATCTGACATTCAATATGTCACCTTCTGAAAACGCCCAAGAGGAGACAACTTCTTAAAAACATCCAGCGCTCAAAAGATGCCCTTTTGATAACCAATTCCCTTTTCAGACATCTAAAAGACCAATAGACATTTATGAAAACCCTCAGGTTGCATAGCTTTACCTTTCTTAGAATGAATGTTGTTTATTAGAGATTCCCAACGAAATAAAAACCAAGTCCAACGTGCAAGCAGGCTGCCTCAGAGCTAAGCTCTGAACACAACACGCCAAAACACTTGCCCTTTACTTGAAGACTTCCAGGCAACAGGTGAAGCCTATGCAACTTCCAACCTGAATGGTATCAATTCCCCTATCCTCAGATAGGCTTCCGCACAAAAATAATTATACTTGCTCAAATCTTCCTCTCACTGTCAAAAAAACATTCGAGTTATGAGTACATTCAGGAAAATGAAAGCATATTAATATAAGACATTTGGACATGAGATAATAAAACTCTTCTGTTGACCTCTCCTTCCCCCAGGTTTAAGGCAACAGCACTTTAAGCTCCTTAAGTAGCTCAAGAGGCATCATAAAGCAGGTTGAGGGAGGTGACTCTGCCCCTCTACTCTGCTCTGGTGAGATCCCACCTGGGATCCTGTGTCCAACTCTGGAGTCCTGAGTACAGGAAGGACATGGACCTATTGGAACTGGTCCAGCTCAGAGGGCTGGAGCACCTCTGACATGAATATGGACTGAGAGAGTTGGGGTTGTTCAGCCTGGAGAAGAGAAGGCTCCAGGGAGACCTTAGAGCCACTTCCGGTATCTGACGGGGCTACAGGAGAGCTGGGGAGGGACTGTTTGTCAGGGAGCGGAGCCATAGGACAAGAGGTAATGGTTTTAAACTGAAAGAGGGGAGATTTAGATTTAGATACCAGAAAGAACTTCTTTGCTGTGAGGGTGGTGAGAGCCTGTCCCAGGTTGCCCAGAGAAGCTGTGGCTGCCTCATCCATGAGGGGTTCAAGGACAGAATGGAGAGAGCAACCTGCTCTGGTGGGAGGTGTCCCTGCCCAGGGCAGAAGGGTCAGAACTCCATGATCTTGAAGGTCCCTTCACGCTCTAACCGTTCTATGACACTCTGGTAAAACAAGCCTTGGTCTTCTTAAACTTTGTGCCACAAAGGTCATGGCCATGCCATCACCATTGGTGTAAATATGCTGTTGCACTTTTCACATTGCCAGCCATGGCCAGGAGCTGCTGGCTGTGCCGAGAGGGCACCGCAACACTGACAGACACAGACACAGAATCTCAGGGACTGGAAGGGACCTTGAAAGCTCATCCAGTCCAATCCCCCTGCTGGAGCAGGAACACCTAGAGCAGGTCACTCAGGAACGCCTCCAGGCGAGTTTTGAATGTCTCCAGAGAAGGAGACTCCACACCCTCCCAGGGCAGCCCCTTCCAGTGTCCAGTCACTCTCACTGTGAAGAAAGTTTTCCTCATATTCAGCGTCCTTTGCAATGAGGTAGCTGCTTAGCTGACAACATAAGAGGAGCTGTATAAAGGTGTAATGGGGCTTTTGTTATTTAGCCAAATGAGGGGAAATACTACAATATATGACAATTGAAAAACATGTACTTCAATTACACTGTAATACTAAATATGATACATGATTTAATCTAGCAATTTTCAGCTCGTCGACAGGAAGAGAGTGATCATAAGGAATCTTCCTGGATTTCTCCACATTCATCTGAACAGGCTATCAGGAAGAAAATGACAGTAGCGACTTTGCATGATCAATATGTAATGAAATAGCTTTAAAGTAATAATCTTTTGTTTGCTCAGTGCCTGTTTCTTTTCTTCGTAATTGATTTTGCAGTGAGGTTTTAAGATTGCACCAGCAGCCTCAAAATCATTGCTAGTTTATACCTCTTGTATCTTCTCCCAGCAAGTTAATCCCAGGTGGAAGACTTTCCACTGATGGTGCAACTTAGGTGCTGAATTGGGATTTTAATTAGTCAGTACAATTTTTTCCTCTGTTTGTGTCTGCAGCACATGACACAGGGACTTCACAAAAAAGCAAATTCTCTATTCATACCCTTTGCTCAAGTTTGAGAAAACCTCACATCATCTGTACCTCTGGTGAATAAAAGTCCCCACCGAGCACATTTATTTAAAAAATACCATTTCATACACTCAGAAAGAGGAGGTTATGAGTGGATTTTAAAAAAAAAATAAATAAAAGTATTGAAAATATTTTCATGGCAATAAAAAATATTACAGCAAGTCTATAGGTCACTGCCAAAGGCAACGAACAATATGGGGTCTGACTTCTGTGAGCTGAGCTGACTGCTGCCTTTTAAACTAGTTTTGGTACCAATATAAAACAGATTTTTGTTGGTTCAAGGAACTAGAAGCAACAATGTAAATTTAGCTTTTGAACCCAATATAAAAGTACCTTGGGTAAAAACATCTGGCTGTCATTAATGTTCCTCCGCAGCAGCAAACCAAAGGGTAGTCCTCCAGGTGACCCCAGGATGTGTATATTATTTGCAGTATAGCAGTCATTTAGTAGAATAACTGCTGTGTTTAACTTGGATCCGGAACTTTTCTAACATAGTTTAAAAGTATGATTTGGAGCCAAACAGGATACAACTATTTTCATTTTGGGTTTATTTTCCTTTTGGTAAGCACATGCCATATATAGTCCTCCTTCTAAACTGAGAATTCTTGCACGTATACTATAAGAAGGAAGGTGAGATTTCAAAACACAGGGCCTATTAAACAGCTTTAAGAATAAAAGTATTCAACAAGATAAATACGAAGGCACAAGTACAGTAAATTCTCCCTTTCTTCAAAAACAAGAGAGTGAAACCAAGAATAAAATACTGTCTACAAAACAGTTTGCAAAAGCTGTATCTTTTTAAGCCAAGATATTTGCAAGTTGACAGTTTTATTCAACCCATTATATCACTTTAAATAGCTGCATACTTAAAGACTTCTAGTGGATCAGATTTTAAATAAAATGCCCTTCTCGTAGAGATGTCTTCTAACATTTTTCCCAATTCACACTGCAGACAAACCATTCTGCTCCTAGACAAGCCAGAAAAAAGTTCCATGTGAAATCTGAGCAGGGGAGGGTACCCAAGACATCCCATCTTGAAACCCTGTTTAAATAACACTATTATTAGATTTTAATCTAGATACAAAGAGGTACTTAAATTCTAGCAATCAGATAAGTCATTTTTCCTATAAGGCTGCACACTAAAAGGACAGCCCAAGGTAACAAACCTCTCTTTACAAGTTGTAAAACAAGCCTGATATCTGGAAGGTAAAAGTTATGGGCACTTCCAAAAATCACTCTCTCAAAGTCATTTTTGCCCTTAAATGGGAGATTCTCCTTCTTTCATAATTTTACTAAATTTGAGTGTAAGCTTTCAGTATGGATCTTTTTACAGAATCACAAAATCCCAGAATGCTCTGGGGTTGGAAGGGACCTCGGGAGAACATCTAGTCCGATTCCCTGCCAGAACAGGTCCATCTAGAGCCGGTTGCACTGGAATGTGTCCAGGTGGGCCTTGAATGTCTCTAGAGATGGAGACTCCACCACCTCTCTGGGCAGCCTCTGCCAGGGCTCTGCCACCCTCAGAGTGAAGACGTTCCTCCTCATGTTGAGATGGAACTTCCTATGTTCCTGTGCTGTTTTGCCTTTGTGCCTGTTCCCTCTTGTCCTGTCCCTGGGCATCACTGGAAAAAACCTGACACCATCCTCCTGACACTCACTCTTGAAGTATCTATAGGTGTTGATCGGATTCCCCTCAGTCTTCTCTTCTTCAGTATAAAGAGACCCAAGTCCCTCAGCCTTTCCTCAGCAGAGAGAAGCTCCAGGCCCCTCATCATCTTTGTAGCCCTCTGCTGTGCAGACATGCCTTTATTATCAGGCAAAAGGGTATTTTTTTCTCCCTACTAGGAATAACAAGCAATAAAAGAAAAGCAAAGGGAGAGAGGTGACAAGGAATGCCCACCCTCAGTCAGCTCCCACTGGAGAGAAGTCTTCAGTCATCAGAAAACAGAGAATGAACCATTGCTTCCCGACTGCAACATCAGAGACACACCTTCCAGACAGACATGAAGAAAAGCAACACCAAAAATACCAAAATACATGACAATCCATGGGTTTTGTAACCCAGCTCTACACCCATATTCCTTTTTTGTTGTAACAAAGAAACCTGAAAAACTTCTGTTTCAATTCCGCATGTATTTCTCTTAATGATACCTTCTGCTGGGAAGGAGGGGGCTGACTTTCTTTGTGTGATTTCTGTGGTTTTCTGTGTTTCTGGTGGCTGGTAGCAATGCTATGCTACTTCATTATGCTTTTTTCTTTCTCTAAAACTGCATTTCTATTATTTTATTGACTGTAGATCCTGGTGATTGATTTGTCCCAGGATGAGGCTTTTTGGGTACAAAGCAAGCAGGGAAGAAAAGGGATCTTTTCTACTAGCAATTATTTTCTAACTGCATATCTCTGAAAAGTTTTTTTCCTAACAAATTAAACATAAAAGTATTTTAGGGAGTGGTCAGCAGAACAATTCATTAAAGTAATTATTTTAAAATTCTAGTCTCTGAGGTTCACGTTTTTCTGTGAAATTAATTCTTAGAGGAAGCTCAACAAATAACATTCATAGAAGCCTTTCTCCAAGACCAACACAAAATTAGCATCAAAATTCCTAACCTTTGGGTAAACAGGGAAACGCCACACAAAACTGTGCGTGTTTCTTCAGGGGTACCTGGTCAGAGTTTTGAGGCCCCAAATCTCTGTCAACTTCCACAGCGAGACAATTTTAGCACAAGGCAGGCTTTCCAAAAATACCAGATTGAGATTACATAAAACGAGTGGAAAGACTGAAAAAGAGGAAAGATTTTCATCAAACAATTTATGGCATTTCTGATTCAAATGAAATCATATCAGTGCCCATAAAAATGAACTGAAGCAAGGAGTCCGTGGAGGCATGGAGTCAGAATAGAAGGCTTTTCTCAGTGAGGGTGAGCTAATGCTTGGACTTGAGCTTTTTAATACACTGTGCTCAATAAATCCGGCTCAGGGACAAAACTCCTGTAGAAATACTTGATTTCTGGCATGAAACCCACTATGTTGAATTAGTAAATCATTCTGCAGAAAGCTACATTTCCAGACTTCACAACGTCCATTTTCTGGAGATTTGTATTCACTTACTAATCATTTTCATAGAAGTTCAGTGAAAAATAAAGGAGGTTGTTATGGAGAAGCTTTCTTTTTCCTTTTTATGTAACAGACATGTTTTGTTTCAGTGTTTTCCCACAGGAAACAGCTGATACCAGCAGTACCCAAACTTTGGAAGAAATGTCAACAGATGACAGACATGGAAAAAACTTCCACCCTGGTAAACGTAATTTTTCCTGTATCACATAACACAGTCCCAAAAAATCTTGGAATGCCATACATGCATATTTACTTTTCATAGTGTTATTCAGTATCTCCACCGTTCCCCAGTGTGGTACTTTACCAGTGATGGGTACCAAGCTTTATCCCAGTTGGCCTGGGTCACTGTACCTGGCTTGTGAAGGAGACTTTATCTGCAATATTTTGGAGAGGAAGCGGGAAATACGGACCTTCATCTACCAGCCATTTCCCAAAAGAGCAGTCCAGGGGTTTTGCCTACCCCCAAAATTTGTTCATTTCTCCAGAACTCTGCTCCTGTTTGCACAGGGTGATGCTTGAAAAGGGCTTGCTTTATTCAAGGATGAATATAATTTTCTCTTGGGTACAGCTTTGCAAAGTATACTGCCCATTCTATAAAAACAGTGGGTTTGGAAGCCAGATATTTCCCTTTCCCTCTCAGACCAAGATAGCCTGGAAGTTGATTACAAACACGTCACTCGGTGTGGGAGGAAAACCAACCATGTTCCAAATCTGAACTGACGTTAACAGGGAAATGGAGATGGCTGGCTGGTGAGTGTCTTGGGAAAAGCCTCTTAGAGTGCCTCCCAGGATGATTTAGTAGAAACAATTTCTCTGCAAGACCATTTCTGTTCCCAAAGAACTACCCAAATAAGACAGCTCTCGCATTGTCTCCTTCACTACAAAGAGAAATTAAATACCACAGAATGGTTTTTAAAGCTTTTGAGAATAAAAAGCTATAAAGAAGCTATAAACATGAGTTTCTAGATGGACCATACACACCAATAACCCCATGAAGTCTCACTGGAAGGTCTTTTATAATCACCCTGTCCACAGGGCAAATAACCAGATCCACTAGAGAAATGAACTATGCCACAGCATCACCAGTGTGTTCATGGACCTCCATTGGTCCCTGGTCCAACCTTGGTTGGCTTTGAGCAGCCACATCGTGACAGACCTGTAGGATGGAGAGTCCACAGCCTCTCCAGTCATCATGCTTTGGTTATGCCTGGAGCAAGGGGACAGGGGCTGGACGTGCATCACAGCTGCTCACTGTGCTGCTGCTTGGCTAATCCACATTTGCCTTTCAACCAGTCTGTGTATTCATGGTGACAGAATAAGTGCTAGGGGTGGAGGAATAAATGTGAAAACATTCTTCCTTGTCCAGACTGGAGCTATTAGAAGTATTAGTCTTTTCTCAGGCTACCCCAGTAGTTTTGCACAGCAGACATCTCACAGCTGGCACAGAGGGGAAAAATCTGTGATTGTCTATCTAAATCTTAATTCAGCCTAAACTCAACGATTACACACGTGTCACACTTAGTTTTGACAAGTGGCATTTAAAACCTGTACGTTACTGTGGATTTTTTTCTGTGAGCTGAGCTCAGCAAGCACTTCATCATTTCCTCTCCTATACCCTGCCCACACAGCAGCATTTACACCCAGGAGAGGGATAGCTCGAAGATGCCCATGGATATCCTGGGGCGTATTAGAAGGGGGGTGGTTAGTAGGTCGAGAGAGGTTCTCCTACCCCTCTACTCTACCCTGGTGAGACCCCATCTGGAATATGGTGTCCAGTTCTGGGCCCCTCAGTTCAAGAAGGACAGGGAACTGCTGGAGAGAGTCCAGGGCAGGGCTACAGAGATGATGAAGGGAGTGGAGCATCTCCCATAGGAGGAAAGGCTGAGGGAGCTGGGTCTCTTGAGCTTGGAGAAGAGGAGACTGAGGGGTGACCTCATGAATGTTTATAAATATGTCAAGGGTGAGTGTCAGGAGGATGGAGCCAGGCTCTTCTCAGTAACATCCAACGATAGGACAAGGGGCAATGGGTGCAAGCTGGAACAGAGGACATGCCAGTTAAATATGAGGAAAAATTTCTTCACAGTGAGAGTGACTGAACACTGGCAGGGGCTGCCCAGGGAGGTTGTGGAGTCTCCTTCTCTGGAGACATTCAAAACTCGCCTGGAGGCGTTCCTGAGTGACCTGATCTGGGTGTTCCTGCTCCGTCAGGGGATTGGACTGGATGAGCTTTCAAGGTCCCTTCCAATCCCTGATATTTTGTGATTCTGTGATTGTCTCTACCCTTTCCCCGGCACTAACAAACATCGTTATGAAAGTGCAAACCTTTCATCACATCCAACGCACCTCCCGCCTTCATCCTGCAGTATTTCAGAGAGCAACGCTAGCCATGCAGCACACGGCTGTCTCATACCCAGTTACTGCTGTTTCCCTCTTCAAACAGGAGACTTGCCGCAGCAGTTGCACCCATGAATGTGCAGCTATGTTGCCTTATGGAATCATGCATTGAGTTTTGCTGGTAAAACGGTTTAAAGTCTCATCCAAAATGTGTTGCTTTTTTTTTTAAATAGTGCAAAGCCTGTCGTTTGTACCTTGTGCTCGCTCAACACAGCTCTCCTCTCACGCATCTGCCCGCTGCACACACCTCTCCTTGGTGGTGGTGTTCCTCTGCTTTGCAGGCTTCACTCACTGCCCAATTTCTGTATGAATGCGGACGCCAAGTAAATAGTATTCAATCAAAATTACTAGTCAGGGTTTGGCAGCAGGCAGAGCAGCTCACAAAGGCAGGTAGGAGCATAACTAGATGACAGCTACACAGTTGCTTTCCAGCACAGAAGCAGCAAAAATAATAACAACGCATGCAGCGGGCAACGGCATCAGGTGGGCTCTCCATGCCAGCTACAAACCTCTGTCAGTTAAGGAAACAATCATTTAATTCTCTTGCAGAGAGGGAGATGATTGACTTTTCATTCAAAGCGGTGCTGAGAAGGTCAGCAGAAAAAAAAGAACTATTGAAAAATAACGTAAATACTCAAGCCCAAATGGGCTTCAATGTGCTGCAAGGCCCAGATTCACCAGCAGATGGGCATCACTAGAATCTAAATAAAGTGCCCTTGTCTGGGCACTGCAGAGAAGCTTCATGAAAATGACACTGAACTCCGCCACCAATGCTTGGATGCGTACGATGCCCAAGCTGTACAACTGCCCGAGAACTCCTGTTACCAAATTAACAGTTTATTCCTCTACTTCTGGTTTGAAACTAAATTCCTTTGTGAAAGGTCTCTGTGACCCCACTGTTAAGCCCATGGGAAGATCAAGCTCCAACAGCTTTCCCTCAACCATTCTCCTAATTTCTAATGGCAATGGCTTTTGGAGAAATTTTGCTGAAATTATGGTCATACAAATTTACACACGAACTCAGGCAATGCCAGCAATTACTACAATGGCCACAAGGCTCCAAGGGGAACCGAGAGTAGAGGAAACCTTGTTTTTCTGCAGATGGTGACTTTTGTTTAGGTCTTTTGAAGAAAAATTGCCTTGAAACAGGCCCTTAACCAGTTTAATTAGCATGCCATTGAGAGGAATACCAAATGCCTAGAGCAGAAACAATCACCAGAGCCTCACAATCTTTAAGAAAACAAAATGCTAACACTTATATTTGTTTAGTGCCTTTATTGGGATGGGAATTTCAAACTTCTGATTGGTTTTCGTGCTCTGTGCTTTCTAACTTTGTTATGCAGTGAAACTAGATCAGCTCAGCTTCTTGATTGAGTCTTTACTTATAAAATGTTGAATGTTTTACAGCAAGGTTGAGACCATTCAGCATTTCACCTGCATCTGTGATTCTCGTTTGTCTCTAGGTACAACAAATACCCTGAAGCTCTTCCTTTCATATTAATCACAATTGTGAGTATCTTCACAAACCAACTACAGCAGCCTCATTTAACCTGTTGGCACGCTCTCAGCTTGCAACTGGACTGAAGTGATTTCAAGACTTAAAGACTAAGGAAAGGAGTAAAACAGGCCAAGATTTAAGAGGCCAACAAAGGAAGCAATTAAATGTGAAGCGCTTAGTGATGGATCAGAAGTCACTACCATCACATCCATAAGGACACGCTGGTCAGTTTGGGGCTGACTAGTCAAGATAACCCAGACCTGCCTTCAAGTCAGAGAAAATACTGCTGTATGTTTTGGACTCCTCTGGACTGAAAACACTCCTTGAATAATTTTGGCTATTAGAAGTCTACAACAGCCTCCCCTTGCCTACAGAAATCCCATATGTTGGCTGTTCCTCTGCACAAGGATCAGAACAATGTGTTTACACCAGGGTGACATTTCACAAACCGTGTCTCCATTACCCTCTCACTTACTGCTTTGACAGAGACAGCAGCAAGCCTGGACTGATGCATGCTAACGGGAATAAAAATGCTCCAGCTCATCTAGGAAATTGAGACAGACCAAGAGGGATCCAATTACAGACAGAAAATACGTATTTCTAACCTGTACATTCAATGTAAATTTAAACGATTCCTTTATATGAGCTAAGATATAGCTGAGATTTCTTCAAACCTTTTCTATACTGCTAAAAAATGTACACTTGTTGTTGACTTCCATCAGCACATATGGTATGCCAGAAAGCACACAAAATAATCATATGAAACAACATAAATGAAGGCAAAATCAATTCTCCCTCCACTTGCTATTGAATGAAAACCATCCAGAAACATTAAACGTTGCAGGGGAAAAGCAGGCTCTAAAACCCAAAAAGGAAATTGAATAATTGAATTTGCTTGTTTAACTCAAATTCTGTATTTCTTTTACTCTAATATTTTTGTTTCCAATGATATTCACATTCTCTTCCCATAACTCTTTCACATGGGCACACTTACATCATATTTGGTTCAAAGGCTCAGGGCGACGCATCTTCTAGAAGAGTCAGCACACCAGCACCACCAGCACATTGTTCAGCGTGGAGTCTATTTGTAAAAGGGCACCTAGATCTGCACAGTGTGTCTGTGCAAACGCTGCCACAGCATCACCAGCTTATTCATATTCATGGTGCTTCCTCACCAGTCCTGCAGGTCCATGGCTTTTTACATTTATTACCTTGGTTTTATTTATTCTGCAATGCTATAAATGAAAGCGCTGAAGTTAAACCTCCCCGATCATAAATTCAAAGAGGAAATCTACAACTGAAGGAATTAGTTACTCAGTTTGAAAACACACCTCAGTGTTTTCAGCTACCAAAGTGTGTATATAAAACATCTCAGCAAAACTTAAACTGTATCAGATCTATAACAAAAAAATACTGATCCCTCTCAAAAGCTGTCAACTCTCATTAATCAGGTCCTGAGGAATGAAACCCTTTTCATTGCCATGAACATATATTCGTCCTGACATGGTAGAAATGGTTCAGGTTAATCTTTTTGACAAAGTAGTCGATTCAGTGAAATAATTTTTTCTGTATCGCCTGGATTCTCAACTAGTATAAATTAGAAAGGCTCAGCTGGAGCCAATGAAGTTATGCTGATTTATATCAGCTGTGGCCCCAGCCGAAAAAAATCTCTCTCTTTCAGCAAAAATGCAGTAGTCAAAATCCTCAGGGAAACCTGGGACTTATTTTCACGTGTTAAGCCAATAATCTGCTCGGAGAGTCTTCCAAATTTATTTTAGAAGGTAAGCTGAAAGACACACGGCCATGGCCTTTAAAATGGTGCTATGAGAGGCTCAACTGACCTTTGCTTAAGTGTATTTTAGGAACAAGAGTCACTTGGGGAATACTTAATGTCTTGGAATAAACATATTTAGCTGGAAATGAGACCCAAACAAGAACAACATGTAAAAACATGCATGTGTGTTTTAGCTTGCAATACTTACAGTAGCTTTCATTTAGAAAACAGGACGTGAGGTATAAAAATCAGAATTTGGGTCTTGAATTCATCTTTAACCTTCTTACAGTTAAGCACGTGAAGTACAGCATCATAGCCCCAGAGCTCATCATGTTTAACAAGCTCTGCTGTCTGACCTGGTAGGAAACTCTACACCTTAGTTCAGTGGGCTCCAAAAGGAATTCTTTAACACCACTTAGTGCTAAAACTAAGTGCACAAAGGAAAAAAACGCACATTGATCTTGACTAACTTTTTCTGCCGTTTTCAAAATACTTCATGGTAATGACTGAGGTCTGAGGTTTTTTCTTAACCACAAGTTTGTCAAAGAAAGGATGAGGTTTAGCAAGACACAACTAAGACACATCTCTTTCCAGTCCTTGAAAAAACTCTGGGCCAAGCTGAAGCCAGGGCTTTGCAAATGCACCACTCACACCCGGACTGCAAAGGAGCAAGCTGGGGTCGTAGCCATCTTCTACCAAAAAAAAGTGAGGGCCAGAGCAGAGCCTGGACATTTTATCAGCTTTGATATTTATAGGTAATTCTTCGCTGTTAACAAACCCAATCATCTGCTTTTCAGAACTGTAATTTGCAGAATTCTTCCTGAAAGGGATCACTTAAAAAAGAAAAGGCAAATTACCAACTTCTTTTCAAAGTGAGTAGAAAACAAAGTTTAAGGAAAGCCCTGGACCAGTGATGCTGAGCGAGGACCCTGGGCCTTGGTGTGCTGCTGGGAAGGTCACTCTGCACAGGCTTAGCTTTTAAACATCAGAAAAAATGTCAGGGATCAATAGCAATGGTAATTGAGTAGAAGGTGACACATATTAGTGAGAAAGAGGATTTTAGTGGGAGGAAGGAGAGGTCTGTCTCCCTCCTACACAGCGTTAACAAATATTTACACAAACTGGAACAGATTTAGGACAGGCTGAGCTCAACCATCCAAACACGAGGCAAAGACAAGGTCACTCCTGAATGACCCCAAGCTTGATATTTAATGTATCCTCTGGGGATTCAGCTTCGTTTGGACTGAATCAGGTCAATAAAAATGAAGTCAAGCTCCCAAAGTCTAGTAATAACTCTGCCCTTTATTTGAAAGATGAGGTTAATAATGGGGCTAAAACTGGAAGTAGGGTGCCTCTGCCAAGCCCAAACCAGACAACATTACTACAAATGAACTGAGAAGCAAAGGGGCTGTGCTGATTCATGCATGGGACATCAGATGAATTAGTTGTACCTAGAAAAGCCCAAACTCGCCCTCGCTGATGCACAGAAACATGCCGTTTGCTTAAAGTGAGGTCTGACACTTAGCCTAGAGCCTCTCCCAAGCACACGCAGCGCCCTTACAGGGTAAAATAATCAAAAACACTTAGAAATCTCCCCTCTCCAGACAACTCAAACACGCCTGAAGAGCCAAGTCTCTCCCACCTTACCTGAGAAGCAGTAAGAGCTGTTGCAGAACTTGCCTCCTGAATGGCCCCATGGCCCTCGGGGTGTACAGACCTCCAACTTCTTGCACTCACCAATTTGTTGGTGGCTGCAGTTTCAGAGACCTTGACATGAGAAAACCTTGCTTTGTGGATGGAGGAAGAGCAAAAACTTCTACTGCTTTTGAGACTATTAAATATTTGCCAGCCTGTCCCAAGCATTTTGTGTAAACCCCCTGCTTACCGCAAACAGGCAAGCTCTTTGGGCCAAGCAGTAATCAAGGCTTTAATCAAGCTTTAGTCAAGATTTATTCTAATATGCACTTACAATCACGGAATTTTCTAGGCTGGAAAGGACCTTTAACATCATCTAGTCCAAATCCCTTCATACAGGGCCCAGAGGGAGAGGAAAGAAACAGAAATACTCTGTCTTTTCAGTGCTCACTTTCTTAACCTCTGTGCTCATACCCTGAGCATCTCTTGCCTAGAGGTGTCACATCCAACCCCCCAGTTTGGGAATGGTACATGATGGTGACAGTAAACCGGGTTCTGCAGATGCAAAATAGGCTGCTGGGAAAGAGGATCCTTGGCTTAATTTGGAAACGATGATCAACTCTCAAAACATCGGTGCTATTCTATATGCAATTTAGAGCAAATACAAATATTGTGATGGTTCCTTCATCAATATTATGAGGAACACACACCCACCCTTTTTTTTGTAATACAAAATCCATTTTTATTTTCAAGATCACTACAAACATAAGCTCAAGGTAATCAGTCTTACTCTAACAGAGGCTGCAAACATTCGCAACCACAAAAACAACCCACTCTCATGCAGAAAGATGTAAGCATAAAGCCAGGGCGAAAATCCATTTTTCCCCCAAGAAAACCATCTTAGCAGACTTGTATTATCTTATAACTAGTGATTGGTTTACTACAGAAGATGACACTCAGAAACAAGCATTTCATGGATCTACTACTACACAGCAGTAGGGGAGAAAAATGAAAATTTTAATATTTATTCCAAGAAGTGCTGCACAAACCAAAAGTAAACAACTTCACCAACAATTTTTTATCCTGAGAGCACAAAAGAATGCTCCTTATGCAGAAGGAGTTGGGGGGTGGGAAAACAACATACAATGCTGACATCCTCTTCTCTGTGGCTGCCTTCCTCCCGGGGTGGATAGAAAAGCACACAGGATTTCCAGGCCCTGCCTTCACAGCTTTGCCCATACACACATACACACACACACACACACACACATACACACACACACACACACACACATACACACATACACACAAACACACAAACACACCCACAAAAATAAAATAAAAAAATTGACAGACCTCCAAGACAGAAAAAAAGGATAAAGGAAATTCCAAAGTAAAACGCCGTTTCCAAAACCTCATAATTCTTGTGCAATTTAATACTCAGAGGTAAACAGAAATGAAATAAAATTTAAAGCTCTATTTGGTGTGATACAGTCACAATCGTAACCTTAACTGCCACAATTACTTAGTGTATTTTGAATTCCTCTAACATTTCTTCAAGCAGTAAGTAGATCAAAACCTGTGATTTTCTTAATAGAAGAGCTGGTTCATTTTCCCCATCATTATTATTAATATTATATCTGTTAGCAATTTATTATTCAGATTAATAGGAGGGTAATAAAGAGCCATGCTGCAAAAGTCCTGGCGGGGCTGTGGAGTAGCGTTGCGATGTGCAGAAGGAGCGCGAGAGCAGCCTGATTCTTGCCAAGTCCTCCCCCTCGTCTTCCCCACATAAACACGTAAAGGAGATGGATTGTAAATGTGTAACCAGCACAGACCCTTTCCTGCCTCAGAACTGCCAGATCAATCCCATAATAAATACTCTTGCCTGTTCAAACAAGTTTTGAGCCACTGGGAAACGTCTCTTTGGCAGGTGATTGGGCTGCTCAGCCTGGAGGAATTGCAGAGCAGCCACCCAAGTTAGGAACTGCCCGCCCAAAACACATCTTCCCATCGCTGCCCCCTCCTCTGTGGGCAGATTAATCTTTCCCACACACCCTCTCTCAAGTTTTCTTTGTCTCCCCCACCCGATCCTAACCTGTTCCTCTCTTTTCTGCAGACTGCATCACAACCCTTTCATCATTTTTGAAGAAAGTGGCTCTAGAAAGATTTTCTTTTTTATTCTCTATTCCTTTTTATCAATCACATGCAATTTGTGACTTCCTAATCATACAGGCTTCATTTGGATGTTGCCTTGGCCAAGGAAACACCCCAGCACTCCCCAGTTTCCGCTGTATGAAGAACAGGCATTAGTAACAGTCCTGACCATAGTAAACTGAGCACACATACAGGCCAATGGAATCCTGGGCTGCATAGGGAAGAGGAGTGTGGCCAGTAGGTGGAGGGAGGTCATTGTGCCCACTCTGCTCTGCACCACTGGAATACTGCCTCCAGTTCTGGGCTCCCCAGTTCAAGAGAGACAGAGAACTGCTGGAGAGAGTCCAGCGTAGGGCAAGAGAGATGGATGGAGGGATTGGAGCATCTCCCTGAGGAGGAAAGGCTGAGAGAGCTGGGACTCTCTAGCCTGGAGCATAGAAGGCTGAGGGGAGACCTTCTTCACGCTCACAAGGATCTGAAGGGTGGGTTGAAGGAGGATGGAGCTGGACTCTCCTCAGCGGTTCCCAGTGACAGGACAAGGGGCAACAGGCACAAGCCAGAACACGGGAAGATCCACTGGAATATGAGGAGGAACTTCTTTGGGGTGAGGGTGTCAGAGCCCTGGGAGAGGCTGCCCAGGGAGGTCGTGGAATCCTCTTCCCTGGATGTTTTCAAGCCCCGTCTGGATGCAGCCCTGAGTGATGTGCTCTGGGCAACCCTGCTTTAGCAGGGGAGTGGGACTGGATGGTCTCTAGAGGTCCCTTCCAGATCTGACAATTGCCTGATTCGATGAAAACTGAGTGGCAAATACTACAGAGGAACTTCTGGCTCCAGGTCTATAGATGTATTTGCATAAACGGGCTCTTCTCGCAGCTAAGACAAGCTAGAACTGCAGTCCAAGTGCTATCTCATCTGCTTTGAGTGGTCAGTGTTTGCATTCTAGCAATGACCACGCCAAAATTATACGTTATAATGCAATTTTATACATCTATATATATAACCCCGATAGACCCAAAGTTTAATGTAGGCATTTTCTTCCTCTTCTCCCCAGTTTTGCTTGTGAAAAGGATGGGGCTGAAGTCACATTTGACTCTCTCGTACGTTGGATGCCTCTGATGATCAGGGATGCCAGCACTTTCTAGCTGGCAACACCACCATTGCAAGACTAATGAATTCTAACTTTTCCATTACTTCTACACATAATATAGAATTAGAAAAAATAAAGTCTTTTAAGTCTGAAGTAGTTATTTTAATAAAGAAGCCAAACCGCACTGTAAGTGGTTGGTAAACCTTTCACAAGGACATCAAACACTAGACACCTCCCCAATACACCTGCACATCCCTCATCTGCCAACAGATGATTTTGAGGTCCCCAGTTGCCACCTGCATATTGCAGTAACTCTACTCACTCTCACGCAATTTCTTTTGCTCAGCAGTCACAAAGCATGGCATGAAGCATCCTGTGGAGGAGTGAATCAGTCCAGTCAAAATTTAGCGCAAGGAACTCTCTCCTCAAGACTTGTATCCATGAGGTGACAAGAAGAGGAGTCATGGCCTCAGACACTGGCACATACACCCCTGGGTGAGCAAAAGACTAAAACATCTCCTTTAATGCTTGGAAATAAAGAACTTGTTGTGCTTTAATATAAAGCAGCCAACAAATGCAGGAAGTGTCCCTGCAAGAAGAATGCTGAAAAATTTGATTTCAGGATTATTCAATAACACTTTTCTTTCCCGTTGTTCTGATGAATGAGAATTTGAGTTAATTTGCTGGAGTTAATTATTTATTGTTATGAAACATTACAGCTCCCGGATGGTCACTGTTATTCTAATAATTGCCAGGGAACCTTCAGCATCTTACAGTGGCCTCTTCTGTTTATTCAACTGAAGAAGAAAATAGAATATCTGCCAATTGCTGAAAAAGTTCGTTCTCTTCATATTATCACTGCAGTCGTACCCTCTTCCCATTACTGACTGCTCCTCTTCTTCCAATAAAAGGCATCAAGTGCAGATTGATTTCAAAGAGAATTAAGCAGCTCCCTTCATGCAGATTACCATTCAAATGAACTCTCAGCAAGAAAACCCAGGTGTAATCAATATCGCTCTAGCAGTTCAAGCTGGCTGTCCTCGCCTCTTCCATCAACAACTACCCTCATTCCCAAGGACAGATCACGCCATGCACAGTAATAAATAAAGCTAAGATAAGTGCAATTACGTGCCTCGGTGTCCCTCCCTCAAATCTAACAGAGCCATTGAGCTCGTTGCCTCCATCTGCCTCTGCAAAGCATGGGAAGCCTGTTGGCATGGCTGGGGCTGGAGATGCTGGTGGTGCTCTGCCAACAGGCTCTTCCACACTGAAAAATGAGAGGGAAGGGGAATGCAACAAAACACTTCAGGTCTGTGAACCCTTTGCCACTGCTCCCCAGCTAAATGAAAATATAAACTGCAGGAGACCAGCACGTTTCTTGTTTTTACCCTGTAGGAGGCCAAACTGTTGCTCTTTCTGTTCCAGGAAGGAACAGGGTCTTCTACAATTAACCCCAGCAAGATAACTACTGCACTTGGCTTCTCTCAGGCTGGAGACACATCCATCTTCCTCCACTTCAGGAAAAGTGGGAATCATTTAGCTGTCCCTAAAACAGCCGGCAAGACCGTATCATGATGACAAAGCGGGTTTTCACATACTCAACTGACACTACCCTTGCCCTGTTGCTTCTTGACCATGGGCTCAGACTTGGAAGGGTAGGAAGTAAAAATCAAGGTTGGGGTAAGCATATTTTTTTTTCTGAAACATTTTGTTGCTTTAAACTGAACCTGTAAATCTGATTATCAGCTGCTTCAGTGGAAAAAGAGCTATTAAATTTGGAAAAGTGTAGCCAGCAGTGAATATGCATGCAAAGTAATTCTGGAGTGTAAACAAAGCTGCTTTAAACCATTCCACTTTATTCATTAGTTTGCAGAGATTATATTCAACTATTTGCTTTTTAATCACATTTGAAAACATTAATTTCGTATAAACAGTCCTGATTTCAAGCGCAAATACTGCCTAATTAGAACTGGTGGGGAAATTATTTTAGGTCCGATGGAAAATGAGCCTGTTTTCATTTCAGAGAGAAAAGTATTCACAGTGCAAAGGGCGTTTAGTTTACTCCTGGGGGTAATAAAAATCCCAAAGACAAAACCCAAAAACGCAACTGCCCTCCAAGGCGGATGAAGGTTCTCTCAAATTCTCGAGGACACGGTAAATGGAGAAGTCAAAAGGGGGAAAAAGGGACCCTGTGGGAAGGGTCCTGGGGTGATGCTGGTGCCCAGCAAGATGAGCCACTGGCACAGGCCACAGATAAATACAATGTGAAGAGGATATATTCCATCCACAAGCACACCTTTCAAAAAGCCCAGTCTAGTCTAAAAGCTAATTCTTTGGGGAAATACACAACATTTGCTGATATGAAACCAATTTTAAAGAGAGGAAAAAAATAAATAGCAGCAACAAAAAGCAATGGGGAAACCAGAACCTGAGGATCTAAAAACTTTTTTTAAAATTCCAAGCCAGGATACACAGTCTCTTCCTCTTCATTGCCATTCTTCTAGTCAAAAGAAATGAGGAAAAAGAAGAGAAAAGAAAAGAGGCAGCATTATCACTAGTGTCACTCTGTCGGAGGCCGTTGCTGTTCGATATTCACAATCGTGCTGGCATGTTAAATCAGCAGAGGCTGCTGTGAATTACTAAACATCACCTCAGCAGAAGAAAGGGGTGGGAGAAGACATAGCCTCTAAAAAGCTTAACTTAAAAGAATAAGACTGTAACCGGTACATTCATAACCCCAGTTTCTGCAAAGATGGGCTTACGTAGGAGGATATTTAATCAACACACACATTTACTTAAGGAAGTCAAATGGTAAGTTTGAATGAAGGAAAACGATACAAGAAGTAATGGGAGCATTAAGGGAGACATATCAATAAAGCTAACTCACCAAACAGCCACTCCGGCCATTTGAGACAACATTACCATTACTTAACCAGCCCAAATTACTGACTGCTCTGCTGAATTTTCACTGATGCAGCGAACTCGCTTTCCTGTAAATTCCCAGCGACACGCAGCTGGGCACAGACACAATCCCTACGGATGGCAACACACAGCTTCTTTTCTTCCACTGAGGCTTTCTTACACAATGTCAAGTAGTCTTGTTTTCTCTAATTAAACAAAAATGTTTCCTATATGTTACTAAAATATCTACTATGTCCATTCAGCTACTGAATGAAGCCCTAAGGACTGGAGCAGTCTGAAGCATACGCTCGTACTCAGCACTACCAAAATCTTCCCTTTGTTTTCCTCCTCCAAGTTTGACTCCATCATTACTGAATGAAAGAAAAGGCTCGTGTCATTCAAACCTTTTAAAACATCCTAGAGAAACAGGAGCCATTTGACTTCATGCAACACCCCATGCTGGCTTCAGCACAATGAGCAGATCCGCAGACACAAGAGTCATCTTTGCCCCAAAGTTCGCAATATGTACTCCCTGCCATCCTCAGCACTGGCCACTACCTTCTGCCTTGTACTGCAACTGCTGGACTCTCAAATTATTTGAAGAGCACAAATGAAGGTGAACCAAAACAATTAACCTTTCTTCTGAAAGTTTTCCAAAGTGCAGTATTCTTAAGGGTAAAAAACAGAGCCAGCAGATTTTTCATCTTTTATTCATTCTACTACCTCTAACTGCAAAAGAATTGTGAAATTGATAATTAAAGTTGGGGCAGTCCCAAGGAAGCAATCCAAATGCAATGAATTCACATTCATTGTCTTTGCACCAAGCTGCTTGTGCAAAGACAATGAAACTCAACACATGGACACTGAATTACAACAAAAAATTCATTGAAAGAGGTGTCAGAACAGACAAATAACTGAGCAATCTTGGTCAAAACCTGATGTCAGCAATTTCAGTAGATCTTCTTTACAGGCGAATCAGGAACTAAGTGCTTAATCTAAACCTTCATCAGACACCTGGCACGACGGTGAAATGTAAAACTTAGGCCATGCCTTTGCTCTCTTGGAGTTTCTTCTTCTTTCTCAGTTAGAAAACTGTTTCTGTGCAGAGATTTTCTGTGCACCTTCTGCATGAACCCTCTCTCACTGGGAGCACTTCAGATATTTAGTGAGGCAAGCTACCATTTTTCTCAAACAAAGTAAGTATGAATTGGTGAGATTTACATCAGCATAATGCCTCTGCATTGCAGGAGTTCTCCATCTGGCTGGTTTTCTCCTCTCCCCTGCTTTGGGGTTATCAGTACCGCTGCCAAGCGTCCTGCGTGAGGGAAGATGCAATTTTGGACTAGCAGCTCCTTCTCTTTTCACAATGCCCCCTTTATCCTCCTGAAGCTTGATGAGGTCATTGTCTTGAGTGCTCCGAGAAGTAAAGAACATAGCAATTTCCAGCCACGACTGCTGCACTTGCATGCTAACATCAGCCAGGGGCTGGCTGGTTTAGGGATTCTGTGTTACCTTGTGACTGAAAGAGCCACCAGGGATGGGAGGACGGAAGGATAGACAACTCCTCATGTGTCTCGCCCTAGAAGTTCGGGAACTTTGAGGTTTCATAATATAGTGTGGAATGTGAATGTAAGATGACTTAACATAGGAGGTGTTACTGACAGTATCATGGAATCCCAGAATGGTATGGAGTTGGAAGGGACTTCCGGAGATCACCCAGTCCAACTCCCTGCCAGAGCAGGTCCACCCAGAGCAGGTTGCACAGGAACATGTCCGGACAGGGTTTGGAATATCTCCAGAGACGGAGACTCCACCACTTCTCTGGGCAGCTTCTGCCAGGGCTCTGCCACTGGCAAAGTGAAGGAGTTCCTCCTTGTGTTTAGGTGGAACTTCTTACATTCAAGTTTGTGCCTGTTCCCTCTTGTCCTGTCACTGGGCACTGTAGCATGAAGATGATCCGAAATCCACACTTGCCCTTCAGTTCTTCAAAATCCCATAATGATTTCAGATTACAAAGCAATGCCTGGCTCCATCAAGGCTTCTAATATTGCAGAGAAATAGGAGGCAGGTTATATTTTAACTTGGCATAACCAAAAAGATGCTTCACTCCTGTACAAAGACCTGAATTTCATTCCTGGAGAAGCGAGCATTTTCAGCGGATCAACCTTGCTGGTGAATCCAATGCACTCTACAACGCAAGGTGGATGATGTATAGCTATTTACCAACAACAACTCCCAGCCCTGCAGAGAGCTTACCACTCTCTCTGCTTGAGACACTTCAGTTGATATGCAAGACATCCAAAGTGTTTTGTGAAATTACCATCTTCCAGAAAAACAAAACCATAATAAAGAGGCTAATATTGCCTGCATACTTTATCTCCATTACACATGAGCAAAGCAGAGATTTTTGGTTGGATCAGAATTCAGTATACAAATCCACTTAAAAACACGAACTCATAAACACATAGTTACAGCTTGCCACAAGTTTTGGGACTTTGTATTTATAGAGGGTATTGGTTTGTGGGTTGTTGCGGTTTTGTTGTCTCTTTTTCTTTTTCTTCTTTTTTTTTTCTTTTTTGAAAGGCCACAAACTGAGCAAATTCTGCATGTGTTCTTAAAGAATGAAATTGCTGCCAACTCAAATCTGAATAAGCTATTAAACACCTCTACAAATTACTCTGATGCCTGAAGAAAACAAATCATCCCAAGGCTGGCCAGAACTGTTGAATGAATATGGGATGAATCACCCCAGTGACGTTGCTGTTGTGGTTGAAAAGACACGGTCATTATCAGGTGACGTTATCAGTCCTCCCAGAACAATCACCCTCCAATACATATTTTTTGGGTAACTGTTTTTGAGAGCTGTTGAAGTGCGAGGTTGGTGTGCTGTGTCATTTATTCTTGGCTGAGAAAGCAACATTCTTACCTCATCGGCTACTTTAGACAATAAGTAGAAAGGTCCTCTTAAATCTTGGTTTCTTTTTCTTTAAAGTACCCTCCAAAAACTAAACAAAGGAATTTAAAAGGTCAGTGACGGGTTTTCTTTCTCACACATGAAATATGGAGGCATTGTTAAGCCTACCAATATTTTCAGAGACAGACTCCTGTGCAACCTTCAAATTGCTGGAAGAAAAGAAAATGCCTTTCTGCACTGTTTTTTTTCTCTCTCAAAATGAAATGGTTGTTTCCTGACCCGCTGAAAAATCTGAAATGGATGAGTGAAACAAAAGCATTTTAGACTAAGAAAAAGAGACCCTGTGGACAAATGTAAGTCATTTGATGTGGGGAAGGAAGACTGGATCAGAAATAAGTGGGGACCTAAGTGATCTCACCAGATCCTGAAACAGCAAAACGTGTATATATTTATATACCCAAATAGATGAAGCAGATGTTGTCATCTGCTTGTTTGCTGTAGAAATCTGGGATCTGCATCTCCTCTAGAGTTACTCCCCTGTTGAGACCCAAGCAGGTGGAAACCCATGCCACAGAAGTGGGAGTGAAATGGGAAGAAAGGAAGGAAAGAAGGATGAAGGAGAAATGCATTTAACAGGGAAAATGCTTTGGTTTCCTTGCACGCAAGCACACACACCGTCCTTTGCCTGAGAGGAGAGGAGCATGCTGATCACAACCACCTTTCCAAGTTACAGATGCACAGGAGATGCCTTTGAGGTCCCCTTAGCAGCACCGGCACAATCCAAGGTGCACAATCCACATCACCATCATGTTGCACAGCAGACCCGGCAGGAGGAATGAGAAGGTCACCAGGGTGACAGCCCTTTCCCACATCTCAGGCTAAACTGAAGAAGAAAAGAGATTTCACACAAAGGGATGGGGGTAAGGAACGGGATAGAGTACAGAAAGGCTTTGCAGTCCCACGGGGTCTTGCCAGCCACATCATCCTTGGTCCTGTTCACCTGCAAATTGATCACCAAGAGCTACCACAGTCCTACAGCCACAGCAGATTAGGCCAAGTAATAAAAAGAGGTGAACAGAGGTGAATTACATCCCCGAGGCTTATTTCTGTATCTGGCTTGTCTGCGAATTCTGCAGAGCACAGGCATGCGCTGCACCGCTCACCGATTCAGGGCAACCATTCTCTGCAACGCCTGTTCCAGAGAACAGCTGATTTACGGTGTCAGATAGGTGTACCAGCACCCAAATGTAATATAAATGAGACTTGGCACATGGTCCCTCACGCATAAAAGGAAGCCAAGATAATGTAGTGCAAGTCCACAGGAGAAAATGTGACTTCTTTCCGAGCAAAAGAAACTTGGAAGTACAATAAAATCTTCAGCCATGTGGCCCTTCCATAGGGTTGGTCAATAATGCATACCAAAAGCAACTGGAGGATTTTTACTGTATGAGGAAAGGCTGAGAGAGCTGGGACTCTTTAGCCTGGAGAGAAGGCTAAGGGGAGACTGCCTTCATGCTCACAAGGATCTGAAGTGTGGCTTGAAGGAGGATGGAGCTGGAATCTCCTCAGTGGTTCCCAGTGACAGGACAAGGGGCAACGGGCACAAGCTGGAACACAGGAAGTTCCACTGGAATATGAGGAGAACCTTGTCTGGGGTGAGGGTGTCAGAGCTCTGGCAGAGGCTGCCCAGGGAGGGTGTGGAGTCCCCTTCTCTGGAGACCTTCAAGCCCCACCTGGATGCAGCCCTGAATGATGTGCTCTGGGCAACCCTGCTTTAGCAGGGGAATGGGACTGGATGAGCTCTAGAGGTCTTTTCCAACTCTGACAGTTCCCTGATTAGTGATGAAAAGATTGTGAAATTGCTTAATATACATTCACTCAGGATTGTTCACAAAGGATTCCACTGACTAATTCTATGACTGCAGATCACTCGGAACAAACGCTTTGAATACTTGTAACCCAAGTGTATTAACTCAACTGTTAACTGCATGAAACCTGTTTGCTTCTAAAAATAAATGTCTTTTCCCAACAAAGACAACCTGATTTTGTTTGTTTGTTCCTTTTAAGATTAAATATAATCTTCTTAGCTCTTTAGGGAAGTGCTGTGCTTTCTGGGCACAGCAGTCTGTGGGTGCTGATGAGACCCTAGATTTACAGCACGTAAACCCTCAGATTTATAGCCCCCTCGTCATCCTGCTGAATCACACTGGAGACTGCTTTGGAGAGTTTAGTTTCCAATTCCTGGCCAAGGCAGTATTGACTTGCTCATGCCCCTGAATCCTATTCCTTCGTCCTGATTACTGGCTACTCACTTGCACGGGTTCGTACGTGTGGATTTTATTTCTTGTTCATCCCAGGGCTGATGCTAAAACTGGGCATCTACACAGTCCAAAGACTCTATGCCTCAAGCTCCTCTTTCAAACTCTATCAGCCAATCTAATATGGAATTTCTCCTCCTACAAACCACACCTTCCTTTTAGACTAAAGCAGGTTAAATGACTTTACTATCAATACCATCCTGCTATTCAATTACAGTATTCAACAAGACCCTCTCAATCTGTTTTTGCCAATTTCCTCACTTGCTGTATCTGTTGGCCCATCTTGGGTTTCCTCATTCATTCAGACGTCCCACATGGTGTTACACCACTCTTCAGACTCCAACAGTGCAAGAATCAATATCTTTTGAAAGACAAACTTAAACTGCTTTTTTTTTTTCCTGAAGCCCGCATTGCCTTCCCCTCCTCTTCCCTCCCCGCAAGCCTTAGCTGTGTTGGCTACAAAACACTCTCATTTTTGAGGTTATTAACCTGTGCCAGATAGCTGATGGGAGTATTTTGCACATCTCATCAAATGGATTCCTCTGGTTCACCTAGCAGCCTAAATACTTGTTGATTGGCATGATTAATACACTGAACGTACTAGCGATTGTTTCAGCTCTGCTTCCATTTTAGGTTATGGAATTGCTTTTGCTGAGGTTGTTCTTTAAATTAAGACAGTTTCAGCTTGCTTTGAAATGCAAATTCTTAGGGCAGCTTAGCAACAACAGCTAAGGAGGGAACTATTACAATTACGGAAGGAAGAAAATAAGAAGGATTTTAAAAAAATTTCCTGTGAGATCTTTGTTAACACTTGTCAACACCATCATCCGGCTGCTCTGCCGCTGCAAGAATGAGGTTTTATGCTGGTAAATACCACTGGGCAAGGGTGGGGAAGCTGGGGAGGACTAGGAAGTGTAAGGTGCTGCATGGATCCCAAAGTCCCCTCCCTCTCTCCAGCTGGCTTCAAAAAACTGTAGTTTAGCACACTGGGTACAGAGGAAGATGTGTCTTGCCAATCTAAGAAGAAGGGGTGATGTAAGGAGTCCTTGCTGTAAGCTGGGTAGCAGGGTTAGCAATGGGGAATGAGGCTGGAAAGATGTACTAGGAACCCTACAATGGTTACACAGATATTCAAGCACCTCATTTCAGGCTTTCAGGTTTGAGAACTGTGGCTGGAAGCTTACTACAAAAAAAAGTAAAAAATTATTATTCCTATAAAATACCTACCTCTCCTGGGGTGACAGAAACCTCATGCCTGCAGCAGTAGTACAATACTGCTCATAGAAAGCAGAATTAAATGCAGCAGGTTCAAATCATAGGGAGGGTACCCTGCCTAAAAAATTAGGTTAATTTTTGCAGGAAAACCAGCAGCAGAGCAAGGCTATGGAGCAGAAGTTTTAGCCCACAACAAAGGCAACTGCTTGGGGATCTGTGGGTGCTGCAAACTGCTCCCCGAGATACCTGCTGAGTTTAGCACCTGTAGCATAGGCACCAGGGGAGCCTGGAGGGTCTGGCCCTTTCAGTGCTGAAAACACACTCTTTAATATGAAGGACAATAATAAAGCACCAAGTCAGACATCAAGTTGAACACTAATACACTCTGTATATAAATCAGTATTTCTTGTGAAAGTACTAATTTTTACCAGCTTATGAAAAAAAGTTCATTTCTACATGCAGTACTTTGGTTCCTGTATGAGAAAAGTCCTCTACAGGCTCCTGCTGGTAATCTCCATCACACCAGGAAAATCTGAATGTAACATAAGATGAAGAAAAATCATGCAATAAGAACTGTGTGGCAGACTTACAGACAGGAGGTCATTTGGGATGGCTGTAGAGGAAAAATGGCTCAAAGACAAAGGTGAGTGAGCCAAGGAGCAAAAAAGCTAGCGCCGCTCCTATCCAGCCAGGTGCTCGGTATGTTGAAATGGTCTGGAGGTTGGTCTTTTA
Organism: Jacana jacana; assembly: GCA_013400555.1. Classification (NCBI taxonomy): domain Eukaryota; kingdom Metazoa; phylum Chordata; class Aves; order Charadriiformes; family Jacanidae; genus Jacana; species Jacana jacana. Next base: position 11,533 of record VZTM01010297.1, on the reverse strand, counting down.
TTTTATTTTAAGATCAAAAGTTGGTGAGTTGCAATGACGCTCTGAACTGCTCTATTCTAACCATACAAAGATGGCTAAGTGCCACTGTCCAAACAATAATGCCTCTCCAGCCAGAAGGGAGGGACTTGCTGCAGGACAGGAGGTTGGCACATTTCATAGACACTATGCAAGTCAAACAAAAATCCAAATTTACTCAGCACGGGGCCTTGGCTCTGTTATCAAAGTTTTTAAGTTGTGGAACCCCTCCAGCTGATCTTACAACTAATAATTCCTGCTTCCTGGGGATGATGTAGAAGACATGATGTGAGCTCTCCTTCTTCAGTAAGTGGCCTTTAAAATCAGAAAGAACAAAGTTTTAGTCTCAAGTCGAGTCATGCACTGATGGATGAAACTTCTGAATAAGATCCCATGAACCATTTCTGTCCAACAGGGTATCAGAAGTACATTGCCTATATTTTGATATACCAGGAAGATCCCTTGTTTCTCAGTTCTTTAATTTTCTGTTGTTTTACTATGCCCTTAGTCATAGTAAATGAAATGGTCTGGAGGTTGGTCTTTTATGGAGGTGGAGGTGTGGGGCCTGAGGGGTGGAAATGTCCTTGATAAACAATAAAAATTCATTCAGCAGAAGCAGGTCTCTAGACTCCATAATATAAGGACTTCTAGCCTTCTCCAATATGTCCTGGAGGAAAAAAAGAAGCATTTGGCTTCTCTGTTACATGGCTCAAGGCTTTCACAGAGAGATGCTCCACCTGTACGGCCTTTCCCACAGCATAGGCAATGAGAAAACCGAGGCACGTTGTTTAAACCATCAAGATCTTGCATTAACAACTTAGCAGTCAAACTTTAAGTAAGTTCTTCACCAGATGGTAAGTTTGTTTTCTCCCTACCAGAAAAGAATCGCTTTCACACTGTTTTTGTGATGGAAAGCCTCTAAGAGTAGCTGGAGTGTGCCCTCCTTCAGGCAGCACACCTGGATGAAGTCAGCTTCCCAGCAAAACTATATTGCAAAACCCACCATCTAGAACAGGGAAGGTACAATCCACAGAGCTGATGTGTTTTAAGCCCTCAAAGAAGTTAATTTAGGTTGACTTGTAAAGCAGATAAAAGTTATGGTCATCTGGCAAGCGACAGTCCCTTCACCAGGGGGAGGTAACTGCCAGTTAAACTGCTGAAGCTGTGACACCTGGTGGCAATGAGCCATTTCAGGATAATCAGTTCAGTCCTCTTTTCCTCCCTCTGTTCTCTTCAATTTTCATGACATGGAGAGCTTCAGCATCACAAGAAAAACCAGGGCATTTTCATAGTCTTTAGTCCTGACTATGACAGAATGGTGCTAGAAATCAAAGAAGTCTGGAGAGATCAGCAGTAATATTTTAGTACATTAGCAATTGCCTGCCATTGGGAAAGCTAATTATTTTCTCATTATAGTCTGATATGAAGCCATGATGTTGAACAGTTAAGTTTGCACCTGCTCCCAACCTATTCTGGTCAAGTTTATGAAGAATTTTATCATTAGGCTTAACCAGACAGGGGAAAACGGGGAGAGAATGGTGGTAAAACACTTACTTCAAAAGAAACATAGCAGCTATATCCATACCAAGAGAATCAAATGTATTGCCTTTCTGATGCTAAAAGCTCTGCCTTTTTCCTAAGTTTACAGCTGAAAATTTGCAAGGGACCAGAAAAGACATCCATTGATGAGCAACAACACAGTCTCAGAAGCCATCAATGACTTATTCTAAATGCCCTGCACATAGTGAAGACAGTAAAATAAATGTCATAGAAGGAAATAACTAAGTCAAATAATTAAAATTACAGTTTGCCAGAGTGCACGTTCCCTTAAGGATATATTCACCAATGAAATTTGAAAGTGATTCTACAATGGGTAAAGAATTGCTTACATGGAATTTGTGTAGAGTCTGACTGACGTTTTCTTAAGCACGAAACCACCCGGAATTGCTACAACTTATAAAGCAAACTTCCATTTCTCTCACATTATTAGATTTGAACGGCAGGTAGAGCAAATGTTTCCATGGCACACCTGGCACCACATGCTTTTTCTGCCTGAATGGCAGCCCTGGTTCCCAGCTGAGCAATTTACTCACCACACCCCCTCCCCACAGCAGGGGCAGCCTCTGCCCAGAGGGATTGGGTTCCGCTCTGAAACAAAGATGATGGGCTGCCCCAGAAGAGGGGAACTGTTCTGCTTGAATAGATCTAATCCCCTTTTTAACCCGGTCATGTTTCTGGATTTACTTACCCTGTGGTTACCAAGGACAGGCCTCTGCTCTGCTGATAACCATACAGTAACTGAAATGGAACTTGCTTCCTACTGACCTTCTTACTGTGTGAGAAAATAGCGCTAAGAATGGGGTAACAACAAGGAGTCAATCACTCAAGGATCTCACATATCACAGAATCACAGAATGGTTAGAGTTTGAAGAGACCTTAAAGATCATGGAGTTCCAATACCCCTGCCCTGGGCAGGGACACCTCCCACCAGAGCAGGTTGCTCCAAGCCCCATCCAGCCTGGCCTTGAGCCCCTCCAGGGATGGGGCAGCCACAGCTTCTCTGGTCAAGCCAGGCCAGGGTCTCACCACACTCCCAGCCTGTCTTCATAGCGGAGGTGCTCCAGCCCTCTGATCACCTTCATGGCCCTCTGCTGGACCCGTTCCAACAGGTCCATGTCTTTACAGTCCTGAGGACTCCGGAGCTGGACACCGGACTCCAGGTGCGGTCTCACCATGGCAAAGCAGAGGGGTAGAATCGCCCCCCTTGCCCTGCTGGCCACAATTCTTTTGATGCAGCCCAGGATGGGGTTGGCTTTCTGGGCTGCCAGTGTCCACTGCCAGCTCATGTTGAGCTTCTCATCCACCATCAGTCCCAAGTCCTTTTCCTCAGGGCTGCTCTCCAGCCAATGGAGAGCAAATATGTCTAAGTATGTGCTCTTGTACCAAGCAGGACAGGGCTGTGGCTATGGCTTGTGGATAAGGAACATCTGATCATCCTCAAGAAGCTGGCAAACGTGCAGTAAGTTTTTTCTGTCCTGAGATGACTCAGTACCTTAAAGATAACATGTAGAAGGGTGTCCCTACCCAAACGGCCACCGAGGAGCTCACGCCTGCGCAGGAGCGTTTTGCAGATGCTGCAAAATGTAATGTTCATGTGCAACAGGGCTGTGGGGTCATCCTGATGAGTAAGTCAGCCCAGGTGAGTTGTGGATGGGGCAGGTGGAATAATGAGGGTCTTTTGTGTATAAATAATGGGTGAATGTCCCTGGTAAGGTGTGTGAGAATTGTGGATTTCCACCCAGCACCCGAAATGGAACAAAGCAAGATCTGCTCTTTGAACTGCTCCAGGTTTCCCGAGCTCTTGTTTCAGGTAAGACTGTTAGCATGACTTTCACCATTAAAAAAACCCTGCATTTTTTCTGTTGAGGTCTGTTGCTTATTCGCGTTTGTGGTGCCTCTTACTTCTTGGATGGTGGAAACATCCCCCAGCTCTGGCATTTTTTTCAGTCCCTATGTACCTTCTCCACAACATATTTACTCTTTATCATCTCCTTGCTCTTTCACTGCCTCTTTCTTGGCATTTTTTGAAACTATTCCATATCTCTGTGCATCCCTTTCTCTACAACAATTGGAATTTTCATTGTATCTTTGTGATATGGGACCAGCACTGCACAGAGCCCTTAACGTGGGAACAAAACAAGACCCTGTATCATGCTGTGCCACTGGGTTTTGGTTTAATTTCAACTCTTGTCTCAGTAAAATCAACTGCAGTCTTTGGGGTTTTTTTTGCTTACTGCTGGACACAAGGAGGCACAGCCAGGGCGCACGGGAATGACTACCCCAACCTTTGTCTCCTGAGCACAGGAGCAAATTTAAATTCCTTGCTAGAGCTGCTTCCTTGCAGTTACTGACATTAAGCTTCATCTATCTGATCACCCAGTTGCTTCCTATATAGGTATTTTGGGTCTGACGTTCCTTATACATAGAAAAGCATAATGTATACAAGCAGGCACCCAGGATAACAAACAGCCCACTTTACCTGGGGCACTGGTTGAAGTGTCACACAGTGAAGTGTGAGCATTCCCAGGTATACTCTTGAGGACTTGTATATAATCCATGTGCTCACTTTACACATCCCATAACTATTTTCCTCAATGCCAAATTATGCAGAACTCAGTCGGGAATCATGAAAAATAAAACTCACTGCACTTCCCCCAGCTTTGGGACTATAACTGGTAATACTGGGCTGTAAGTGGGCGCCAGCTGATAGCTCAGCTGAGGCTGCAGAATACGGGTGGAATAGAGCTGCTTTTCCGCTCACAAAACTTAGGTGACAAAGCTTATCTTTGTTAGTAAAGCAGCAGATGACCTAAAAAATTACTTAGTAAAAAGTACCATCTTATCCTGAAGCTCACTGCTTCTAGCCAACAAACACAAAACTCTTCCACCATCATGGGATGTACAAAGTCAACACACTCAGCACTCACAAGTATTAGTTATAAGTTTTAGAAGTGACAAGTGAGCTATGGTCGTGCTTTTTTTAGCCTGCCCTGGTTTATGTAATGAAATTTTCTCTTCTGTGATCATTTTTAAGTCACTACCACGGCTTTGCATAGTTGTTTTCTTTCCCATCTTGATTTTATTTGCTGAAGTGAGGGGTTTCATTAATCTACAGAACTCTTCATTAGCTGACAGCAGAACTGAAATATGCTCCATTTACCACCTTGTAACAGCAAAAGTAGTATCACAGAATGGTTAGAATTGGAAAGGACCTTCAAGATCACCGAGTTCCAGCCTTCCTGCCCATGGGTAGGGACACCTCCCACCAGAGCAGGTTGCTCCAAGCACCATCTAGTCTGGCCTTGAACTCCTCCAGGGATGGGGCAGCCACAGCTTCTCTGGGCAACCTATTCCAGTTTCTCAACACCCTTACAGTAAAGAATTTCTTTCTAGTAACTAGTCTAAATCTACCTTCTTTCAGATTAAAAACGTCCCCCCTCTCGTCCTATGGCTCCCCTCCCTGATAAACAGTCCCTCCCCATCTCTCCTGTAGCCTCTCCTTTAGGTACTGGAAGGGGCTGTAAGGTCTCCCCAGAGCCTTCTCTTCTCCAGGCTAAACAACACCAGCTCTCTCATAGCAGAGGTGCTCCAGCCCACTAATCATTTCTGTGTCCCTCCTCTGGGAGGACATGGACCCCACTCCAACAGGTTCATGTCTTTTCTGTGTAGAGGACTCTACAACTGGACACAGGACTCCAGGTGGGAGTAGAGGGGGAGAATCCTCCCCCTGGCCCTGCTGGCCATGCTGCTGGGGATACCACCCAGGATGTGGGGAGTTTTCTGGCCTGCAAGAGTACATTGTCATTTCATGCTGAGCTTCTCATGCACCAACACCCCAAGTCCTTCTCCTCAAGGCTGCTCTACAGCCTTTCTGTGCACAGACCGTATTTGTGCCTGATATGGCACATTAGAGGCACGATGACCCACAGCTGAAACCCAACCATAAGTGTTGTTGTCCCCACCCTGGCATTTCTGAGCAGAATCTACAAACCTAAGAGCCAGCACTGGCATGCAGGGTTCATCCCTCCTCTGCCATTCAGAGAAGATAACACCTCTCACCTACCAACATTTGCGGCTGTACATGCTGCTGCTTCCAAGAGTGAAAGGAGGGCAATTTAAGAATAAGCATTTGATAATCCAATAATAGTGTGGGTTTAATTCAGTTCACTGCAGCATGCCTTGGAATAGTTCTGTTCTCAGACTGCCAGATTAAATTTATTTGCAATTTTTTCCTAGAGGTGACTTCATACGAGAAACATTTCTACATTTTTCCTTTTCTTGATACCCTTTGTACTAATGGGATTATTTTGGGACACACATTTTGAAAATCCCAGTCACCTCACCATGAGCTATCCAAACGGGGCAGGGGGCCCTTACCTAAGGATGAAACTGGGACTTTGTTTTCTATGTACTTTAAAGGTTAATTTCTTCAGGTTTCAGAAACTATGCAAGGTTTATGGGAAAGCCTCAAGGTTAAAACACGTTGCCCATACTGAGAATGAAATTTGCAAGGCTTCCTGCTGGTCTGCAACGGGCTCCCCTCAAACTAACAGCTCTATAAAGTGAGTTCATTGGAAATCACATCCTCAATAAAACTGGACAATCTCTGACAGGACTATAAGAAAATCCAACACATGGAGTTAATGACAACTACAGCACTGAATAGAATTAAGTTGTTTATAGTAGGATTTTGTAAATGCTCGTTTTTTCCTATTCCTTATGGAGCTCTTAAAAATCACTAATTTGTAATATTAAAGGGGAATACTTATGTATTTCTATTCCTGGATCAGAGCAATGTTTAACTCAGCTATCCCACAGTTTGACAGCTGATCTGCATAATATTGTGAATACAGGTATAACATATCTGAAGACAGTAAAATAAGCCTTCAGTACATCTCTTTTCTCTGTGCTGCAATACAATGCAATGCTTGTGGAAAATGCCTATTACACACCAATTCTAACTCGTAGGCATTGAAAAATTAAAACTATATTATAAAACACATCATTCTTGTCACTTACTTAGGCTTAACAAAAGCCCAGAGAGATTTTCTGACCCTTAGCCTGTTGAGACATTAGTCACCCTGAGGAATGCCATTTATCTTGTTGCTTAACTTAATAAACCTTTTCTACTTCTTACTGGCTTGGTCTGATTAGCATGGAAAAATCATCTGTGACCAGGGACCAGTCCTGTGACTAGTCCACATATAAATATACTGTTGTACAGTACCTTTACTCCCATTACCTTTCATTCACAGTAAGCATTTTTTAGTTTGCTTTGGCATAAGCTTTTATTCTCTTTTTAAGCTGAACTATTCAAGGACAAAACATTAGAACAATGTTTAACTTACTGATCATCTTACTATGGTAAATAATAACATTAAAAGAATGGGACCAGATTCCCAGAGCATGGAGATGGCAGCTCACTGACAGATGGGACTGTGCTGGTTCATGTCACCCGAGGACCTGGCTCCGAATACTAACATATGATAATAGCTGCACTACGGTACCCAGAAACAAATGTAGCGAGAAGTAAAAGTGATAAGCAGCTTTACATTACCTTCAAAAAGATTCATAAGACAGTTATTTTTAGGTATTTCTTGCCAGTGATCCAGTGGCAGAAACTGTTAAGAATCAGACTCCAAAAAGAGTGGTGCCAAACTTTCAGAAAGATCTAGCAAAAAAACTTGGGGTGACAACTACCACCGCCTGTGAGGAAAGCAAGCCTTAGGGGTAACCCCCCAAAACCCTTGTGCTACTGCAGCAGAAGCCTGCTACAGCTACCGAGCCCAAGGGCTCTGACCCATCATCTGTCCTATTTGCCACTGGTCTAACACAGAATCACAAACCAGGAAAGAGAGATACTACCCTTTCCCTGGTATCAGAAACAGACACTGTCAAGTATGTACTTTGAGATCCCAAATTCTCCCAATTTCTGAAACAAGCAGAATTGACTGAGGACACATACTTGGATTTCTGATTCCTCAAACCTCCTCCCCAGCATGTTTCCACTGAGAAAGCACAACCCTGCTTATTTTCCAGTTGAATGAGACATTTATTTTGCGAAAGTAAGACAGCAAACTAAGATTACCATTAAAATACAAAGCGGCAAAGCAGCATGGGAAGCTGCTGGGATATCTCAGCACTCTCCAGCACTTGGTCTTCCCTATCACCACCAAAAGCACCAAAAGAAACCCAAGTGCTTCAGTTCCCCGATGATCACTACCCGTTTATCCTCCACGCAGCAGTTATGAGCAAGGTTAGTTCTGCAGTGTTAAATATTTGCAACTCAGTGGGGCCTGTGAAAAAGGTTTGTTTTTTCAAAGAAGGAAAACAACATACTGGAGATGGCTGGCAAATGTTTTATAACAAGCAGAAGCTGATGATAAAAAGCAGAAAATAAACTTCCTTTCTTTTTATTCATCACGGACGCGGCCCAGTTGTTCCCTCCCGATGAACATTGCTGAGGACACCTCCTTCTCCTCTTATCTTGTACCAACTGGGAACAAACACATTCCTTGCTTAAAAAAATCATCCATGGATTTGTTTCAGTCCAAATCTTAATACAGGAATGCAGTGTTTAAAGAAGATCTCTAGAGATAGCTGTCATCTGGGGGCATGTTGACCACTTGGCTCTAATAAAAGTCTGTACTGGAAGGTTCCAGTTTCTCAGCCACTGTGGAGCATCTATCCCATGGATTACTACAAACCACAACAGATCACCAGAAAACTACCAGTTTTAGGGACAAAAGTCACCCCACGAGCCTTAGGATTATTTTTCCAGGGATGTCTGACAAGAATTCACAAGTTTTTCACCTTTTTGCACTGGTGAAGTTAGCAGGGCTTTGCCACTGGCCGTGCTTTATTTCCCACTGAAGATCTTTTATCAATATTATAACTTTACTTCAATTTTCCAAAGGAAACAACGGCCACAGTAAGACACAGCAAAAGAACACAATGCTTTGGGCTGAAAATTGTGCAAAAGCTAATTTAACTAAGACTTCAGGTAGTTATAAACAAAGTCTTGTTACAAGCTCCTGGACCCTTCCATCCTCCCCCAAAAGCAATAACAGAAAAGAGGTGAAAGCAGATGAAGAATAACAGGAAACACAAAATACAATCAACTTTAAGAAACCTGTGAAGTTAAACATCATTACCAGGAAAAAAAAAAACAAATCCCACAATCCAGCCAGAAATAACTTTGAGCTTCTTCCTACTTCATGATAAGAGTTTATATCATTTCAGCAGAGATAAACAGTCCCTGGTCAGTCTCCACTGGAAGGATGCGACTGCATAACCACAACTGGCTTATTGCTTTTCAAGATCTGCATCATCTCAAACCTCAGCTGCTGCTTTCATTTATAATATGAGAAAGCTGATCCAGTGTTATTTCATGTTCTAGTTCTTTCACAAAATAGCTGTTTCCAGTCAGAACCCAGAGGTTATAAAAATATTTAGCACAAGGATGGCAAACATCTTCTTTTTATTTTCAATCTTAAATCCCTACGTATTCAGATTGCATTTAATTCTCTGTGTCTAGGAATAGCAGCTGCCAGGATACGTTGTAATTCCCATTCTTTTAGAAAAATAAAGTGCAGAAATCAATCTGACATTTTGGTACCTTAAAGATTGGTTTTCTAAGGGCAAAATTCTCATTTTTTCCTCCAAAACTCATCTGCCAGGGCTTCACAGAAGTTTGAGATCAGGACAAACACAATAAAATAACAGAAAAAATAAGAAAACTTTGCTGAAGAATACAATCAAAAAATCTCCCCACCTCCCTGGATATTCCCTTTTGTTTAACTTACTCAAAGATTCCTCCCTGCCAAACTACTGTTCTGCAGAGAGCCTTGGCCATACGAATTCATGGGAATCTTTCCCCACTGATAAGAGGGCAGAGATGAAATCTCACCTGAATTTCCCCAGGGGCAAAGAGATGTTCAACCAAGGTGCAGCATTTAAGGTACATACATACAGCCATTTTGCCTCTGGGACTTACCACGAGGGATTGCTGTTGGATTTCCCCATTTTGCCCACTGATGCATGAAATAGCCATGACTCAAAGCCAGAACAAGTGGCATCACTGGAGAGGTGAAAGCAGCTGTGTTCACTGTGCCCTGCCCTTCTGAGAAGTGGTCTGGAGACTTCATATTTTATGTGCCGAATGTAAACTGGAGATCGGGTTGGAGAGGCTGAGTCAGAGCCCCATCAAGCAGCAGGTCACCAAGACAGCTTAAAACAACTTCTTCATCTCAATTTCAGCTGATTTCTACAGTGCACTTTCCAATTAGAGCACTGAGACTTTTGATTTCTATGGACCTAAAGTCCATTTTCTTTCTCAAATTTCCTGTTTTCACCCTCTCGTTTTCCACTAAAAATAATAACGCAAAAAATATTACAAGGTAGTGACCTGACTTTCAAGTTTAAACAAGAAGCAGGAAGCCTTTCTCTCCTGCCTCTTCCTCAAGCTGTTTATTTTGAGCTCTCTTTGTACAATCCAGAGCAATAAGAAAGGGCACCCACGGTTTGACTATTTTTTTTTTGCAGATCAGCTTTCAAAGTAAACAACAGACTGCTTCTAAGGACTCCCTAATAGTTTGGATTCATAACACTAGAGGCTTTCTATCTGCATACACAGGCTAAATTATACAGGCATGTATTTAAATGGACAGAAACAAAGTTCAAAATCCAGACAATTTCATGTACGCTATTATGATGAAAAATGCTTTTTATTCTACCTTTCAGTTGTGGGAGTTGCAATAAAAGGGACTCATGGAGCAGTGTGGGAGACAAGAAAGACATTTGTGCTTCCCTTTTTGTCATTGCCACAGAGATTACCTTCAGGGCAGGTAAGACTGCACTGGGGAAGGGATCTGGAGCAAGTAGATGTCCCGCCATGGTTGCCACCCGGTCGAAGGTGGTCGCTCAAAAAGCTGTGGGCGCTCAGACAGAGGCCCCATGCAAACGTGTGGGCGTCCTGGCCTCTGGCTGCAGAGTGCCAGAGCCTTGCACTTGCCATGGAGGGTGGCAGAGACAGTGTCTGTGTCAGATGTGACCAGGTGAATGACCTGCTCAGCCAGGTGGCTGAGCTGAAGGACGAAGTGGAGAGATGGAGGAGTATCAGGGAGTGTGAGAGAGAGATCGACTGGTGGACCCGCTCCCTGAGAGAAAGGGAACAGGCCAAGACCTCACAAATCAGAGGACCCTCCCTCCTCTTGTCACCAGGCAGCAGGAGGGGCTCTCAGGGACAGGGGGGAATGGAAACAGGTCCCTTCCCGGGGAAGCAGGCGAATCCCCTCCCCTCCTTCCCAGTTACCACTGCAGAACAGGTATGGAGCCCTGCAGGAGAAACTGCCTGTTNAGCTTGAGGGATGGAGGACTACTGAGGACTCTTGCTCTGCCATTTCATCAGGGAGAAGGGACAGATGTATAGAAACGAGGGAAGCACCTGTGAAGAGTCTGGTAGGAAATGGGCCCCACGCTTACAAAAAACTGTTGGAATCACTGGCTCATCTGAAGTGCATCTATACCAACACATGCAGTGCGAGCAACAAACAGGGGGAGCTTGGATTTTTTTTCCTTAGGTTGTGGCTAACTGGGGAGGTCCCGAGCAAATGTAACGCCCATCTACAAGAAGGGCAAAAGGGAAGACCCAGGAAACTCTAGACCTGTCAGTCTGACCTCGATACTGGGGAAGGTCATGGAGCGGANAAGGTCATGGAGCGGATCATCTTGAGTGCTATCACTAACCATGTCATGGACAGCCAGGGGATCAGGCCTAGTCAGCAGGGGTTTATGAAAGGCAGATCCTGCCTGACAAACCTGATCTCTTTCTATGACAAGATAATCCAATTGTTGGATGCGGGGAAGGCTGTGGATATTGTATACCTGGACTTTTGAAAAGCATTTGACATCGTCCCCAACAAAGACCTCATCTGAGGAAAAGCTGGCTGCTCATGGC